>JANHFJ010000662.1:297306-309674 GCA_032468195.1 Cerberus rynchops | reverse complement strand
CCTGAGCCATGCTGGCTCAGGAATTCTGGGAATTGAAGTCCATGAGTCATGAAAGAGCCAAGGTTGCCCACCCCTGGTGTAGAAGATGTAGATAATTACTACCCTATATTCTTTTAAATGAGGCATACATTTGTAGTGATAGATTTTAATTATAATTCACTACAAAAGCGGATATAGGAGAGAAAGTTAACGAAAACTAAAACTAAGTTTATCTTAGACTTCAAAGTAAATGCAGGACAATAATTAGTAGATTGTTGCATGAAAAACTAATGGGAAAATGTGCTCCAAAAAGATAGAAATTCCTAAAGAAATAGACAGTAAAAGCAAATGAGTTCCAATGAGGGGGAAAATGGTGAAGAGCAAAGGAAGCCAATATAGCTACGCACGCACGCACGCACACACACACACACACACACACACACACCTTAGGGCACGGGTATCAAACTTGCAATGTCACGTTGTCACGTGACATATTATGACTTTCTTCCCCCTCCACTAAACTGGGGGTAGGTGGGCATGGCCAGTATGTGATGCCTCCAGCCTGCCGGCCACAAATTTCACACCCCCTGCCTTAGGGAAAAACTGAATACAGGAAAAAAGGGCATTCCTGAGAATAGCTTTGGGATGGGCTCATTAATAGGCAAGAAGAGTCAATCTTATTGTCCTAAATAATGTATAAAGATGGGGAAAAAACCCTAGTATTTTATTGCTACCTACTGAAGATGAGAAACAAGTATGCAATTCAGTTATGAAAGCATGTTTACTGTATTCAAAGTACAAATAATTCTATCCTCTAAATAAGTAAGAAAAATATTAAAGCAGTTTTCAAGTGAAAGCAACCAAAATTCAAAATTTTTAAATTTTCTAGCTGTAATTTTTATTATACTTTATTTGGAGCGTTTGCCCTAAAACAAACTACCAGTATAAAACAATTACTAGGAATGCACAGTGTGTCATACTCATTATTCTTTTCTTTTCTTTTTTAAAAAAGACAGCTAGCTCTTGATCACAGTACTCATATTGCAGACTGCAAATAAAATCATAATCTGGCTCAGACAAAGAGTGTCCCAGACGGTGGAAAATGACAGATGCTAGAAACTGGCAGAAAGTCCAAGCAGCTGACTATTGGCTCAGCTGAAGAAGTGTGGCTTCATTTGTGACTAGTCCTATTAAATGTTACTTGAAACAGTTTCTATAGTGAGGAAGAGCTTAGTATACAAGGAATATCTGAGGGACAGTTCCATGAGATCACACATGTGATATTTACAGCTCGTAATTTTAGTGTTTCTTGATACCCTGTCTGCTTTGATTGATTGAGCAGCTCATGTGTAGTTCCACATCTTTCAGCAAATCTGGTGCCAAGATCACAAAGTTTTGCCTGTTCAAACATTATAAGAAAACTATTTGATGTTAGCGATCTCAAGTTACTCCACTGAAAGAAATAAAAGTTCTTCCCCAAAATTAGGTGAGATGTATCTATTTTAATTTGGGGAATTGTTGGGACAAATTATGTCAAACTTTTAAGGTAGGGATTAAACACACACCCCTTTGTAACATTTTTAGTCTCAGAACCTGATACATCTCTCTGAGCCAAGACTAGTCAATCTTTGAAGAGTACATACACTGACTGGAGGAAGAAGCAAAAATAATTTAGGCAAGTAGCTTTCTTCACAAAGCACGGTTGAGCTCTGTTAATCTCAGATATTTTTAAACAAATGTGTTTTGTATGCCAAAGACAAAGGGCCAAAGGCACTTATTTTTCTACAGCTTGATGAGAAAGATGTCACATCAAACCAAATCCCACATCATTTCACCAAGTTGCTGGTTTCCCCTTAGTTATCACTGACATAACTGCCACTGTTTCTGGTACATGGCAAAAGTTCACCCATTTACCTCCCTCTGAGCTAACTCTAGTGAATATATTTTAAGGAATATTATTTCTTGAGTAAGACAAAAATGCTAATTTTCTTTTTAGCCTGGGAACTGAATATATAACAAATGGGGATATTCATTAAATCAAAGAGGGGCCACTATATTTTTGTTAATTAAAAATGATGGACTTCTAACAGTTATGTCGTGCAAAAAAGACTTTTGAACTCATAGAAGCTTACATCTTCTAAATTAAAGGAGAAAAATAAATACGCAATGCATGGAATAATCACAAAGGAGAAATACATTAGAGAAACATCTGCTCCAAATTAATATATTTTCTTCTCTACAGGTTAATTTGAAACAAAGCTCCTTAATCAGACACTTCTTTTTAAAATATATGTTAAATAATTCTTGCAATACATCAGCAGTTTGCATCTGTTATTCTACCACACTGCCACCCTTGTCTTCCCAAACACAAGATTTGTACCAGAACATAAGTCATTTAGGGACACCAAATAGGGCTTAGATTGTCTAAATTGGTGTTTCCCAGTTCACAGGACAAGATAAACTAGATTATTAATTTCTGTTATTACAAGCGAAACACAAATCAAACTAAGTGTAAGTTAAACCTAATCATTATACATTCAGGGCTTGCACTTAAAGGCAAATATCTTTACAGCTACTGGAAACTAAGAATCCCTTCAAATTAAAGGTGCACTGCTGCTTATTATTTAAAAAATGCTGCATAAATGTTTTGTTACAGGGAGACAATATAAAAACATCAACTGAAGTGAATGCCTTTTTTTAATGCTTAAAATATTAGAAATACTATTTTCTTGGATATTATTAAAAGCTTGAACTTTCTCTTCCTCTCCAGTTTTTTGTTACAAGTTACTCTTCATTTCACAACAACTTCTGTTTTCTACTCAGCAAAGTAACATTTATTAGTCCATGAAATAAATCTGTCATTGAAAGATATTATACACAAGTTCTTTGGAAAGAAAAAGGTTGGCCATCCCTGGCAGAGATGAAATCACACAATCACTGCTTTGCTCCACTCTTTCTCAATGATCCTAGTAGCTTCTAGATGAAATTGTATGTGATTTTTACAGCTAATTACACTAGAGCATGCATGAAATATTTGTCAGGAATTACCAATCAGAAAACCTCTATGTTCCATAGGATCATTTGGTCATTCTACATATCATTTTAAATGTCTGGGGAAGCACTTTTTATCCTTGTTTTCCTACATTTAATATTGTGTGCATGCACACAAATATAAGTATATCCCTTTTATATACCGCTCTCTATAGTATTTTAACTGGTGCTCTCTGTGATCTGAAACAGGTACATCAGACCAGCTTTTTTGTTAACCTTAGTAAGAAAAACTGGCAACAAAGCGGTATTCCTGGTTAAATTGATTGTACTGCCCATATTTAGAAAACCTTGTATTCCATTTAGAATGGAATGACAATGCCTGCATATTATTATCCTGTGTGTTTTAATCAGCAGCAGAGCTCTTGAAGGAATGGTGAGGAATAAACAAAAACAGAGCTATTTCTCTTCTGTCTCCATGCTGATTGATTATCAAATGAACTTATGGTATACCATCCAATTAGTGAACATGCATCAGTTCTTCAGTTAACAAATGAGCCTGACTAGCCACTAAGAGAATTCTCAAGAATTTCAAATGACAGCAGAGCATAAGTAATTAAAGATAGCAATCATAGATGCTGCTAATACACATGAAGTATCTTGGCAGCAAAATAAAAAAGTGTAAATGACTGGCATATAGTTAAAGCAGGATTAAAAAGACAGACCTAGGAAACCTAATATGGGGTGTTGCATTCTTTCATTCTGAAAGCAGTGTGTGTGCTCCCTCTGCCTATGTTCAATGCCTTTCTCCCTCTGCTGAGAAGAGGTTTAGGACCATGGAACAAGTCCCCTCACCCCCAATTCTAAACAATATTTGGCTTAGGCTTGGACTCCTGGTGCTCACCTCAACTTGCCTGTATATTAAGCTCAGAAAGAGGGGTTCTTCACCAGATGCTTCTGCCATCTGAGGTGAGGTGAGGCAGAATGGCAAAAGGCCCATTCATGCTGGCTATTTTTAATTGCTGATCTTGTTTATTTATGCATGTATGTCTACATCACTTTGTTTGATGTTGTTGGTCTTAGAAACAGTTGATGGAAGGCTGTTGCATTCATCTACTAAATACACAAATGGGTGATGGGTCCATCAATAAGGAAATGTATTTTGGACTAAGGAAGCCAAAACAGTAAATCATATAAAATGACTACCCTTTACTTACTCTTTTGGTTATCACATCACTCATAATACATTGTTTCAATGCTATTTTCCTTCTCTTTTTTTGCATTTACTAACCTTTTCTCTTTCATTTTTATGTTCTCATGTGAGAGTCATAGCAATATAGGGGGTAAACTTTCTAATAAGGAATTTTGTGAATTTTTGTGAATTTTGACAAAATATAACCATTGTTGGGGACATTTTACATCAGTGTTTTTCAACCTTGGCAACTCTAAGATATATGGACTTCAACTCCCAGAATCCCCCAACCAACTTTAGATGGTTGATGAATGACAAATGGTATTTTTCACCATACCACAAAGATAGTATAAGATCCAAGCGAAGCCTAAAATGTTAAGAAATGCACAACCAACCAACCCAAACTTTTAGGAAAGTAGAAAAGATCAGTGATGACCAACATGTTCAGTAATCATGAAAACATGAAATTGCTGAGCAGGGAATTTTATATACACAGCAGCAAATACTACTGTGCTATGGATGTACAGTATACATCTAAATATTCAGAAATTCATTTTCTGACCCTTGATTATAATTGCACACTTTTGGTAATACCTCAGGCCAAAATACCTATGGCCACAGACTGAGGTCTCAGCATGTCTATGTAAGACTTTAATATCTTTCAAAAATTCATCAACTTTTTTAAAACATTGGAGAGATTTGTTGAGCACAATAGCAATGCTGTGACAAAAACAGCATAACAGGCAGGCTGGCTGGCTGGCTGGCTGGCTGGCTGGCACATCGAACAGCAATATTGTAGATATGTACGAAGTCTTTCTGTCTGTTATCTATATAGTACTGGCAGAGAACTTTGGGAACTTAGACATCTGCCACAGAAAGGTCAAAATCTGGCATTTTACAGCAGCATCTGTCTGGACACTGAAAACAGATTGTTACTGTACTTGTTTGGATTTAGTAAGGCTTCTGCCTTGTTCACACTAATTTCTGAATTAATAAAAATGTTTATATAAGTACCATATTGTCCAATATGCTTATCTATTTCCCATGAAGAAGATACTGTGTTTTTATGAAAGCTAGAATAATTCAAGTCTTGCAACCATTTTTTTTTAAGTAATTAGATTTAGGCTGTCGTTTTTTATTCACACTGTGCCATCAGCATGTAGCAACTGCTGTAGCCAACATGAAGGTTGCAACAGTAAATTTTATTATAGACTGGTAATTTAATTGAACAGATTTACATTTGAATAAATGGTCTCCTCTGGCATGCTACATGAGAATATATTTTTTAAGTATACATTAAAAACAAACCTGAGACACAGCTATTCAATCCTGGTCTACAATATAGATCAAAAGGGTTATAGCAAGAATAAATATGATTGGCTTTTCCCTTCTACTATATTTTGTAAGCACCCCAAAGTATCAGAAATAAGCAGCATATTTTCCATTTTTTTAAAATACACACTTTCATTGTACAGTATTTGCTTCTTAAATATAACTTAATGACTCCCTTTATTTCACAAATATTAAAATATTTAATTTTCTGAGTATTGAGACTTAAGACTGAGTAAAGATTAAGGGTGACATCTCCTGTTAGCCCCTGAAACTGGCTCTTAATATGTTGTTTGTGTCAAATCTTTGAAATTAAAAGATATGATAATAGGACAAATAGTCTCAATAACTAGCTCTTTGAAGGAATTTATAGAATTACTAATGAGCATAAACTCATTAGTTACCAAATATAAAACTATTTCTTTGAGTAATTAAGTTGTACATTGATTCATATTATAATGAGCTTCTTCCACTTCTCTGGAAATTGGGTCAAACAATTATTTCCCTGAAGCCCAGTTAAGGAAAAAAAACCAATTCATGGTAAGATTTGTAAATCAACCATTTAACAAATAAAATAAATAAAGGTCAATTCCTACATATCTCACATATTCTCTAGGGCAGAAATGTCCTCAAATTTCATGCTGCCATCTCAAGACTAGATAATCAGAACTGCTGAACCTTCTATATCAGAGGTATCTAACTTGCAGCCCATGGGCTAGATGCATCACATACTGGCCACGCCCACCCCCAGTTTAGTAAGGGGAAAAAGTTGTGATAGGTCACATGACAACAATGTGTCATCGCGAGTTTCATACCCCTGCTCTATATGGAACTGATTATACATATCTGAGATAGCACACTTTAAAGTTGCATTCCAAACAAGCCTAAAATGAAATAAAACAAGAATTATTTGTTTTGGGGACTTCCATCCATCTAAAAATGGATATCTACAGAAACATAGTCTATCTGGTGCCAGCACCTATGTAAAAAGAAGGGAAGTAAAATTCTCTCAAGCAACATAGGAGATAATTTTTGCCACAGTTATCTTATTGTAACTTCATTTTTAAACTTCATTTTGTTTTCCAAAGAAGAAAGAGATTAAACGGTGAGTGTTTAACCTTCAATATTTCCTTAGCTGAAATTGCTATTTGAAACTGTCATTAGCCATGCTGGGGGAAAAGAAAGGCATGATTTTGCACTTATATTTTCAACTGTGAAATGTCGCTTTGTTGTTTGATGATGGGAGATCCCTAATCCCTAGTTTGCGGGTGAATTTTCTATGAGAATACTTATTTTGAAGGTAGAGGACAAAATGCCTTCTATGTACAAAACAAAACAAAAGAGGAACAGCAACATAAATAGCTTGAGGAAAAGATCAGCGTTGATCACTTTCACAAATCTTGGTTACTGAGATGACAGGAAAAAAACAAAAACCTATTGCATGAAGGGGACNNNNAAAATGGCAATATGACTCAATCTGCACAATGCCTTTTTCCTTCAGCTGGACAAATATATTTAGCAGTAACTGTTTCTGACTGAAACAGACTCATATTCAGGATGTTGTTCATGTTTGACTTCATGTTAAGCTTTCATTAAAAGGTTTTTGTATTATAGTTTCATGACATGAAATAAATTAGGGTTTCAATATGGATGAGGTTTCAATATCCAGATCTGAATTTTTTAAAAAGCCAAATCCTGAATCACTTAATGAGGCAGAGTCCCTACTGAATTAGAAAGGAATTTGTCCAGCATAAAACTAAAGGCAGCAGGATTTGGCTCACAGGACCATCATGCCTGCCAAAGCAACCATACACAGAATGAGGTTTATTCTAAGTAAGTATAATCCAATAAGAGTATGTCTGAAAGGGTGTGATAGGCCTAATTTTTCTGCTATTGTTCAGTTAGTCCATGTTTGTTTATTATAAAGATTTGTAAGGTCACCCAACTCAGCAATGACTCTACACGCTGACTTGTGAAAAACAGTCATGGGAAAAATTTGTTGCTGAGGAAAACAAAATGTGAATTTCAGTTTCTGAATGGAAAATCAAACCTTATTTTCAATTCAAACTGCGTTTTAGATAGATGCTTAGCCTACATTATGGCCTTTTGGGGTATCTCAATATGGATTTTTCTGAATAAGACTGGAAATTTGTATGTGTAATTGCATCACATTTGCCTGAACCAGAAATACGTGAACATATAAAATTGTATTCTTCTTGCAAAATACAACCTAAGTCTTCAGTATTCTATTTTTTTTATCTAAACTACTATTCTATAGCTACATTTATCAGTAAATTCAAAGATATTTCTAAATAAACCTATAAATGATCCAATTTCAAAAACCTCAGGTTGACCACCTCTTGTGGGAGATGTGTAGATCATATCATACTACCCAAAAGAATTAAAAAAATAGTGTCTACTTATTGAATGTTTGACGGGCAAGCATGATCAAAATATAGTATGTCTTAAAATTATAGGAGTTTGTATTGAACTCTTAATAACAAGTTGGGTTTCAAAGAAGCAGAGGAACCAGAAATTAAATTACCGGTATTCACTGGATTATGCAGAAAGCTAGGGAGTTCCAGAAAAACATATACATCTGCTTCATTGATTATGTATGCTAAAGCCTTTGATTATATACTGTAGATCACATAAACTGTAGCAAGTTCTTAAAGAAATGGGAGTGTCAGACCACCTTACCTGTCTTCTGAGAAACCTGTATACGGGTCAAGAAGCAACAGTTAGAAATAGGCATGGAACAATTAATTGGTTCAAAATAGGGAAAGGAATACAAAGCTTATATTGGAAAAGATTGAAGGTACAAGGAGAAGGGAATGACAGGATGAGATGGTTAGGTAGTATTATTGACACAATGAACATGAATTTGGGCAGACTCCAGGAGATAATAAAGGACAGAGAGGCCTAGTTTACCATGGGGTCACAAAGAGTCAGGCACAATTCAGTGAATGAACAATGACAAATTATTTACCTGCTGTTCTGATTTCACTAACTTCAGCAGTCATAGGTTGAGGACTACTATAACTGCCTGAGTTTCTAAAAACATTATGTGCATTGTATGAAGTATTTTCCTCTCAGACATTCATTTTATAGGCATTTCTATTGGATAACAGCATTTGAAAATATACAAATATCAAAATGTAATGTTCAATTGATTTATCAAAAAAAAATACAATTTGCTCGCATTAAACTGAAGAAATTTCTCTCCATCTCTCTGGAGCAAATATGTTGTTTTATTTTTAAAACAATCGTAATGTCTGAAAATGGCATTTCTCATATTAAATTATAGTTCGAACAGTGTTTATGAACAATTCTATAAAAGGGCTTTATCAGCCTTACCTTCTTTCAGCATGCCAACTTTTAGACACTTCATAAAACGACAAGCTTGACAGGATTTGCGTCTACGCTTTGTGATTTCACATTCATTTGTTGCTGGGCAGCTATATTCTATGTTACCTAAAATATTTAAAGTACATAAAAAGAAGAGTCCATTAAGAAATATCAGGTATAATTTCATTAATCAACTAAAAGAAGTACAAATGTAACTGAAAATCTAAGCAAGAAAACCATGAAATTGAAAGTGATGGAACAGCTAGGCTTAATTTTTTTTTACAGATTTTCATTTGTTTTTGCAAACAGTATCTTATACTAAAGAAAACTACAAAAGCAGAATATTAAAACCACATATCTTGACAGAGTTTAAAAGTTTAAGTGAGAGAATGCTTAGCATATTTTTTTTCACAAAATAGTAAATGCAGAGTTGTGCACACCTAAATGCAGAGTTGTTTTACCTAAACATTTTAAGAACTTTGCTACTGTATGCTTCTCAAGGAAATCTATGTGTTTCTGCAACCTTGTATTCCCCAAGATTTTGATGTGAATATAGCACCCAAATTTATTTTAGCCAGAAGTGGAATTCTTAAAAAGAAAATCATTAAAGCATCAGGAACTTATAAAATGACGCACTGGGCTGAATAGTACAAATAGCAGCAAATATAAAATCATCAAAGGTAGAGAGAGAAATTTTCTCCTATTTCTAAACTTCAGAATCAAACACTGGAAGATGAATTTCATTCAACTTACGGAATTCACTGCCATGAAATAAAACCGTGATAATTGCTTAAAAAGGCCGAGATGCATTCAGGAAGAAGAAAGTTACTGTAGCATTGTCTTTTTATTAAGATACATTTTGTTGAGAAGGCAGAATTGGGTTTGAGAGGCAGATTACAACTGAGTATCACCTCCTGGGGCCAAAAAGCATGAACCTTTTCTTGATATTATATTCTGTTTAAGGAATTCCTAGAAGCATCTGATTTTCTGAAGTAGGAAAAAATTTCTGCACTTGCTAAAGCTTCAGTCTGTTTTAAGAGAAGTTTTCTTGTGTTCTCTTTCGATATCATATGCTAATTCAAGCAGGAGAATAGTATTTTTTATGATGAATTTAGTTGTTTGACTAATATATGTGTTCTTACTGACTTGGACATTCACAATTACATTTAGTAGGTGCAATCTGTGGTGGTAGTACTTCATGAAAAGAATAAACATGAATTTTCCCCAACAATGTTTCCCCATCTTGCTTTAGAAGTATTTTGTTACTTTCTAACCCTTTCCCCTTGTGATTAAGTGCATTAGTATCTTAATGAAAATGCATTCTCTTTATTGCTCTCTTGGGAAGTGGGAGGTCATCACACCAAATGCATAAATTGCCATCAGAGACAGCCTAGGCATAATTGCAATTTTGCTGTTCCATGTTTGCTGCACTCTGAGCCTCAAGACGTCCCCTGAAACATGCACAGATTCTCGTAATTAGCATAGAGTATGCCTGGGACCAGAGCATTGATGAAATATTTCAGAGTTAATCACACTTTGTAAACACTGATTTATATTGACTACCTTTCTCCAGACTGATGTCTCCTCATTAAATATCACATTAGCAGGTTGCAGGATTGTACAGATTCAAATTCTCCACAACTGCTAACTTAACGAGGAGTAATACTATGCACAACACTATGTCTGTCTGTTATAAATGATGAACTAGAGTGAAAACAACACATTAAGAGGGAATTTAGTATCTACTGAAAGAGCACAATTAAAAAATGTGCATTGGTGTCATCAAAAGTTTAGATTGAACTATATAGTCCCATGGATGCCCTGATCTCCTATTTTGAATGAAACTGTTTACATATATATTACAGCAATTCTATCAAACACTAGAAATAAAAAAATACTCTTAAGAACACTGAATAAAATTTAATTCTACTACAATTCAATTCAATTCAATCCTTTATTGTCAAGGCACAACATGTGTGCAGTGAAATTGAATAAATCTAATAGATACACCTGTGTATTTATTAAATATAGCAACCTGATTTAAAATATACAGTAATATCTTCGTTTTATAAACAAATGACAGAATACTTGTACCAAACCCTAGCAATGCAGTCTGCCCTTTTTCTGCTTTGATAGATAGATCGACAGACAGACAGACAGACAGACAGACAGACAGACAGACAGACAGACAGACAGACAGACAGACAGACAGACAGATGAGCGGGAAGTTCTTTGGCAGGGAAAGTACTACTTGTGATGTTTGCCTAAAGTAAATTTAAGTTGAAATGTGTTACTTTGATTTTTGTAGCAAGGATTAGATATATTTATATGTATACTTATTATCATCATCTCCATCTCTACTATAATCATGATGACTGTTAGTCCATCCACACAATTAGTTAAAAACAAAACCTGACAGAAATTATAACATCTGAAGAAGCCATTTAGCTATTAAGCCCAAGTCATTATTCAATATTGGAATCCAAATTAGAACATCCCAGATAGACGGCTTTCTAGTCTGGTTTATCATAACCTAACATAGGCTAACTGAGTTCATTATAGACCTACCATTAAAAGGTGGAGTTTTTTAATGACATTAAATCTAAAATCTCCCTTTCTATATCTTAAATCCACAGAGCACGATGCTCAGTGATTAAAGATGTTGAGCTTATCAACAGAAAAAGATCCAAGCACTGTGTGATAGGTTGAGCTCTCATTACTTGCCCCAATTCCTGACAACCTAGCAGTCAGAACGCATGCAAATGTGAGTAGATAAATAGGTACCACTTTGTTAGTAGGACTCATGCTGGTCACATGACCATGGAAGTGTCTTTGGACAATGCTAGTCCCTTGGCTAAGAAACAGAGATGAGAACCATACACTAGAATCAGACAATAAGGATGGGGAAAATCTTTACCTTTATATCTTAAATTTATTCATTCCAAATTCGGTACTCTGAGGTGAGAGAAAACAGGTCCTGATCTTCTTTATGTGACATACTTTCAGATGTTTAAAAAGTAATATTATATCCTTCCCGATCACCTTCTTTCAATTTTATACCCAATTCCTTCAATGTCTCTTCACATGGTTTGTTGTAGGAAGCTTGTAATTTCTTAATTCTTAAGAAATTAAGAATGTCCTAATTCTTTGTTAACATCTCTCAACTTCTTCTAATTGCTGAATCCTTATAGTGTAATGTCCAAATCTGGAAATCATATTCAGGATGGTACATAATCAAAGCTGAACTGAACAGAATATAGCAGATGTGTTAACATACTGACTTGAGCCCAACATTTCTGTTGTTAAGTGAGACATTTCTTGTGAGTTTTGCTCCATTTTACAAACTTTCTTGCCTCAGTTATTAAGTGGGTCACTGCAGTTGATAAGTTAATCACCTGGTTGTTAAGTGAATCTTGCTTTCTCATTGACTTTGCTTGTCATAAGGTCACAAAAGATGATCATGTGATCTTGGGACATAGCAATGGTCATAAATATGAACCAGTCGCCAAGCATCTGATTTTTGATCATATGG
>JANHFJ010000662.1:136435-147463 GCA_032468195.1 Cerberus rynchops | reverse complement strand
AAGTGGAGGGAGGAGAGGAGAGGAGTTCCTGAAACAAGAGGTAGAATAGGCAAATTAAATTCTGAAAGGCATTTAGGAGAATTCGTTTAGAGCCATGATGTTCATGTGACATGAACTCTGGCAATTGCTTCTAACTCATATGGTGATGACCTGCAGGATCACCAAAGAGGAAGCAAGTTGTCTTTTTGCAAGATTAACAATTTAAAAGTGCTGAAATTAATTTTGTTTAATAGCAGTGGGTGCAAACATTCCTTATAAAGAAGGTTGCAAGGTCATGAAGCCACCGATAGCCATTTAAAATGTAGCTTTTTAATAAGGGCAATAGATTTAGGGTGGCAAAAATGTTAAAAAGCCTTTATAAAGCACTGAAATTATAATGGGTCAGGTTTGGTACCATCCTGTAACTTGGTCTACATGTTTATGCTTTTTGATATTGGGAAAATTCTTAAAAACGAAATATAACAGTTGTGGTCCTGTAATAGTACATGCACTGGCATACAACGAAGGAAAGTAAAAAGTCAGAAATGAAAAGAATAAAAATGAATACTTGGAAAAAGTGTCACTCAGTCTTTAACTCTGTTCTTTATACAGAAGTATTTAAAATAAATAAGCTTATTCAAATTCATTAATGGCTCTCATCTTCCTACATGAACAAGAGTGCTATCTCCATAAATCACTCTGCTACTGCAAAAGCATTTTTTTTCAGCTCCATATTCCAAACACGATACTGATTTTTTCCCCTTTATTTTTCTTGGAGAATATACAGCATGCTTCCACAATTCAAAATTTGATTTTAAAAAAATTAATGGTTACATGGTGATGCAAAACATTAGGATTATATTGGATCATATGAAAAGAGTAGTCCTTTAGTGCCCCTTACGGAACCACAAAGGGGAGGGTCCAGTTTGTTGCTTTGGTCATTGTTAGAGGAGACTTTAATGAAGAATGCTTCCTTTTAATTCAAGTAAGGTCATTGTTCATGCAATTGTCCTTCAGAGTTGTTTTGAGGGGAATTACATGATCTGGATCAGGATCTTGATCAAAGAAATATAATCCTTTTTACTAACTTCATTTGTTGAGGCACAGTGGCTCAATGACTTTAAAAATGCCAGAGAAGGTCTAAACAAGGGGTGTCAAACTCATGGCCCACAGGCCGGATGCATCACATGCTGGCCATGCCCACCCCTGGTTTTGCAAAGGGGAAAAAAAGTTGTGATTCATCATGTGATGACAATGTGACGCCGCAAATTTGACACTCCTGGTCCTACTCCTTTCTAATGGAGTGAACTCTCTTCTCTTGTCCAACTCTTGCCCGTCTTGCAGTTCAAAGGCTTGTGAATACAAGTATATAAATCGGTACCATTTTGGTGGGAAGGTAACAGTGCTCCATGTTTCCTAGAAATTGAGATGAGCATCATCTCCCAAAGTTGGCTACAATTAGTATAAAATAAAATCTGCAGTAAAATGTTTACCTTTTACCAACCTTGTTGCAAAATAAAATTGCATTTTCTTACCTAGAGCAAGAATGTATTTACACACATCACAGAGTACAATTTTCTAAAAAAGAAGGGATAGTGGGGAAGGATTAGTTGCAGTTGTTTGTCCCATGTGATAGACAATGAATTGAGTAGAGAACCATTTAGATGGAACTCAGTCCAGATCAGGAGAACAAAATGAAGAGAATGAAGTGGACAATCCAGCCATTCTTACAGCTCCTGTTCTACCCTCTGAATCAAGCCCTATGCCCAGTGCCCATCCACGCTATTAAAGAACTTAGTATTTCAGGGCTATAAGCTAAACTAAGCAGCACGTATCATTTGTGCATGGACTCATGCCCAGAAGTATATAGGCATCTAATGAAGTCTATCATGAATTGCTTTGTTTATTGTATTAAAGCTGAAAATAGTTGCGCTGCTGTAAGTCTCAAGCTGTTTTCCAGGTCAAACTATTAAAAATACATTTCTAGTGATCTCTCTAATATCGATTAAAATATCAAAATTTCTTGATCATTCACTAATGTTATAAAAGATTAGCTGTGGCATGCTGTTATTAATTTTCAGATGGAGAAGCCATTTCTTGACAGCGAGGCAACCTGCTGGTCATTAGATTTAAATTATTTTGGCTGCAAGCTCATTCCTGACAGTGTCCAAATTTGGCATATGAACCATTTTTCTCTATCTGTCCCACTTGGACACAGAACAAAGAAAAATGAGACTCATAGAAATCATTAATGAAATCACCACAAGGAAAATAATGTTAAACTATCACTAAATATTATTTGTAATGATACATATTGCTGCCATCTTTTTTCCTTTTCTGGCTATAAGTCAGTTTCATATTCTTATCCAACAATTTGAAAAATATCTCATTTTGCAGTTCAGCAAGGACTTTCTTAAAGGTAACTTGATGCGGGTCCTTAGGGCATCTCATCCATCCTGTGGTTGGATGGCATTTTCGATACCAAGGGACCCCATTAAGAAGGAAAAGCAGACTGAAATCCCAACCCAAAGCATTCTGAAGCAGCACACTAGACTCCTGGCAAATACACAAAGGATGTGATTCCATTTGTCTTCAGTGAATGGGAGCCAATATATCAGGTTCGGTTAACTCAAGCATATTTTCCAACCTTGTGGTGTTCTTAAAGCAATATACACATATCTGCCCATTCCACCTGGGACTGTAGCAGCACAGCAGTCTAAGCTTTGAGGCTTGATCACTTCAGTGCAGTTTCTCAACCTTGGCAGCTTTAAGATGGGAAGACTTCAATCCCAAGACAGCAAGACTGGATGGAGAATTCTGAGGGTTAGAAGTTCACCCATCTTAAAGTTACCAAGGTTGAAAAACATTGCTTCAGTGCTATAGGCCAACATTATGCAAGAATTCATCAAAGATCCAATTGCTGGCTTTTAGATTTGCAACCACTCAAAAGACCTCCTTAAACATGGTTTGCCAAATAAACGAATAAAAAGAACCACATAGTCTTTAATTCATGTTTAACGTGGCCAATAGCTCTGGTGTCATGACTATTGTATGACTATTGCAAAACTACTAACACTAACCACTTTGAAAAGGCATCTCTTTCCCAATGAAACACTATTTGGAACCTTTGGAACAAGGCAAGAGAAAAACTTTCCTTCGATGCCTGATAAATGAACCTCTGAAGGTGGCCATGTCATCTCTGCTTCAGCAGAGACAGGTTCACAATTGGACAGGTTCTTAATGAGAAGCATTCACCCTCTAAGGTAGGCTTCCCTAGTCTATCCAATGCTCTCTAGAAGTGCAGGGAAGTGGCAGAGAATTGTAAAGTGGCATATCTGGAGGGCCTTAATCAGGGAACACCATAATAAGCCCTTGAGAAATTCTGCCTGAAAAATAATAAGCAACTATGCAGCCCTTCATTATCATTCAGTACCACTGAGTACTATATACAATTCAGTAGTTTGTCACCTTTTGGACTTCATGAAGCATCCCATTGGTTCTTAATAAGGACAGCATCTTGCAAGAATCCAAAGATAATTAAAATCAAATCAGACCGATTTAGGAGGAGTCCAAAATGACACGCAAAAAGTAAGCCAGCAAATGTACTCCTGGCTGTCACCTGAACATCAAGGATACTGTGAAACCAGATCATTCAAGGAGAAGGGAATATCTTCCAAAATAGGCTGAATCTCAGTTCTGTAGTTAACATTTCTTTCAATCAAAGCACCACTGCACTTTTACTATTCCCTTAATTTCCTTTCTTCTTTCAAACAAGTCCCTTTATAGAATTGTAATAATTCATAAACTGGAAGGAGGTGGTAGAAAACTACATATAACACATATTTTTTTATTCATAGGACAATTATGAATTAAATATAATTAGAAAAGGCACTGGTGTTCCAAGTATTATGGATTGTGTACCTTAAATATTGCATAAGTGTAAAAGAAACTCTTGTTTTACAGTATTTATAAAACATCCTAATAGAGGTCTATAAATCAAGCACATAACTGCTAAAACATAACACAATACATAATTTCAATTTACCAAAAGAGGGCCTAATCCAGCAGGAAGTAATTACTATGTTATTTCACATTAATCACAACTCTATTTCATAACAACATGCAGGGCAATTCTTTCTATGTTTGCTCAGGAGTAAGTCCCATCATGTTCAAGAGTATGTATGTCCTCCCAGGTCAATGAGCGCACATAATTATTGGTTTCCAAACACAAACAAATAAAAAGTCAGATTCAAAACTGTTTGCTAAGATTCTTACTACGTTGCAAAACTGAGCACTGTAAAAACCAATATCTTGCAGGGAACATCAAATGAATCAATCTGATGAAAGCATCCTTGGGCTGTCAGGATACAAGCCTGTCCCTTTGGTATGTCCATCACAATATCACACAAAAACTTATGACAGCATAATTCACTTTTATAATTTTGACAATTACGGAATACAAGTATCCCAAACATTAAACCTCAGTAACATCACTGGAACCAATTTTAAAAGGCCGAGTTTGCCTGCTGTAAATACTAATTTACAATCAGAAAAGCACATCAGCTCTCTTCAGTAAGCAAACAAAAAATAGGGAGCCAAAATGAAAATGGAAAAAGAACAAGGGCAAATAGTTTTTAACTAGATTTTATTTTCTTCCAACAAAGATAAAAACCATTCAGGAATTAAGTCTGCAATAGAAAAATAACTCCCTTCTAGTTATTTAACATTTTGAGCCCTCTCTCTCTCTTAGAATGCAGAGACTTTCAGAATCTGATGTTATTAAAGCAAGACAAAGTATTTTCAGCAGTGTTTTACAAAATATTCCATCAGCAGAAGTGTAAGGCAGGTCGGAGAGAGACTAACTTTTGCTAGGTATTAAATTAAAAGATGTTGAATTAAGTTAAATGCCCCAGACTGAATTGACATTTCCCTTTTTTTAATGCAGGCTAAGATTGATGAAAAATACCACTTATCTACATTAAGGGTCAAAATATCCAGCAAAAGAAGCCTCTGGTTCATTGCGTCAGAGCAAAGGCAGTCTTACATAATCCAAGGACCAGGACGCGGATCACATTCTGATGATCCAATTAATGGTGGCATACTTTGCAATCAGCCAGGAAGCAAGGCCCCTAACAGATTGTGGGGCTGTAACATCAATTTCTTAAGTGCATTTAAAGGATTACAAATGTTAGTTCTGCTTGAGATTGAAACACCTATCGAGGTGCTCTGAACCACATTACAGTAATTGGGTACCTGAATTAATGCCATTTCTTCTCATGGTGAACTGAACACCCTGGACATGGGGTTGGTTTTGCTATCTTTCCAGCTGTCTCTCTTCTCTGAAATGAACACCTTTCTTCAAAATAAATCTTTAAAAGTATATTCTTTTACCTGCATAGCTTTAATTACAGAACCTGACTACTATTCTAATTTTATCATGACACTGTCTGAGTTTGTTCTACTTACATGCTTATTATCATAGTATATAGCTATTTCTTTGAAGAAGGCAAAAAAAAAGAGAGTGAAAAAAGGGCCCAAGAGAAAAGCAAATAAATCGACTGTTTCCTCTTTTATATTTCTTTATTTGCATATTATATACCATTTACTATATTTTGTACCTCTGGAGGAAAAGAACCAGCTTGCTTCAATTAGTGTCTTGCTTTTAATGAAGTTGATCTATGTATCAAAAGTGCAAAAAATACTAACTATCCATCTATTCCAAGTTAATAAATTAGTAAATTCAAAATGTAGCCAACATTCATTGTGGTATTGTTGGATTAGGAGAATCACATCTTTGGATTAAATGCCTCTTTCTCAACAATTAAACATCAGACCTCTCAGTCTCAAGTCAGAATCATAGGAGAACAAAACGCTAATGTAAAACAAAGAAGGGAAGGGACAACAGTCAAACTGGTATGGTAGTGATGCAGTCCAACAGCATCCTGTTGAAAACCAGCTCTATCCATCTGAGCAGAAAAAAAAAAACCCTGCCCAAACAGTAATGGAAGAAAAGATCAACTTCAAATTGACAAGATGATTTGGGAAGTTAAAAGAGAAGGAAACCAACTTGAATGTAGCTTAGATTGATTACAAGAAGGCATTTGACTCCCTGACACATGATTGGATAATCAAGTGACTAGAAATAACAGGAGTCAGTGGAAACATCAGCAGCTTTATGCAACATCAATGGCACAATGTTGTACATTATCTGTATATGGAAATGCTAAAGTTTCTAGATAATACATTACAATTTCTGCTATGAATCTCAGTGTGCTGATCCTATAGATGTTCCTCTCATTTTTTATATGTTTGACATCAAACTGAAAATAGGTGGTGAGGCAAAGGTTGATAAGGTCCATGTTCCTGAGTATATTTTGATCTTAGTATATTTGGTATTTGATTTAGCCAAATGTATATAAATATTGATATATATCTTGCCCAATTTCCAATCTAATCATCTATAGGCCCAAGCACAAAGACTGCACAGCAACATCCAGTCAAGTTCAATCCTTTATTTGCTTATATTTAATAGACAGAATCTTGCTAAACTAAAGCTACAACCTTTTAATCTACTAGATATATCCTGATAGATTGTAGGGTATGAACCTCTTTCCCCTTCCGTCCAGCTTGGGTCTTTGTAGTCTCTTACTTTGGGTCTTTCTCTGTACTGCCAGAATTCTTCCCTACTACTTCTGCAGGTACACATTCCATCACATCATCAGTTTTATGCAAGCAGATAAGTGCACAAATTATTTTCTTGTTTTAAGGAATGTGGAATCATAATATTTAAGAAATCTGCCAATATTGTATAGAACTATCAAGCCTGGCCTTCAAAAATTTAAATCATCATGAATGGCAGCGGAAAGAGTTTTCTGGATCTCTTTGTTACCATCAGATGCACCTTCATAAAGACATAGTACATTCAGAACATAAGTAGGGAATGCAAATTCTGCTCTCAAAGTGTTCTCTAAGCATATTCAATCTTTCATAGTAGCACATTAATGGTTTCTAACAAGGATCTTGTAGGAAGCAGAGCATCGTGGTTTAGAACAAAGCCTGACAGACCTTACAAATGGATATTCCCATTTCCTAGTAGTTTTTGACTCGTTAGACCATTCTGATTGAAATGATTTACATATAGATAATTAACATGAAAACCCCAAGGACTACTTAGCTGTTTAGCAGTGTATGTATTATAGATAACCATTTCCATACATCTAGTTCTAAATCCATTAACAAAAATTAATTTCTTCTCAGTGCATTACACGGCACAGCATGTTGCAGTTGTATGCTTGCTAAATTACACCTTTTCATCACTTCTCAAGTGACCTTATAAACAGTTAAAATTTTCTGTTTGGGAAATGGGAGCTACTAGTTTTGACAATGGGTATATTTACAAGGTAAAATATGGCAGATCCACAAACAAGCTCAGAAATGTATTAAATCTGCAAACAAACATCACTCCTGAGAGCAAATTCATATGGTGAGTGCTGAAACTGAGAGAAGGCAATGAAAAACAAAAAGATCTCAGCAGAACTCCAAAGTTTATAGAAGCATATAACTCCCTGGGCATTCCAAACTCCAATCAATGTAGCATTGTAGGCAAAATATGTAAAATGATCTTCCTGCAGAAAAGAAACAACACAGATGAGGAATAGAATGGAATTTTAAAACAGTCATGCAAAGTTCTATTGCATGATCATTTCTAACAATCACACTATATACTAATTTCTTTACCTTTTTCCTTATGTCTTAAATTGCCTTTGCTTAAGCACATCAAGATCAATCATAGGTGCACAATTTAAAAAAAGAAACCATGAAAAAATGGATGTGAGAATGAGTGGGATCAATACACATGGCAGGCAATAAACATTATGCAGAAGCCCCAGCTTCCATATAATGGCATAAATAAAGACTTATCCCTTGGTTCTCATGGATGAAAAAAAGCCATACTATCCATTGCTTCAATGAAGGAACTTATCACTACAACATTTCAGTCGTATAGCATTAGCATTTAGACTTATATACCACTTCACAGTGCTTCTACAGCCCTCTCTAAGTGGTTAACAGTCAGAATATTGCCCCCAACAATCTGGTTCCTCATTTTACCCACCTCAGAAGGATGGAAGGCTGAATCAACCTTGAGCCTGGTGAGATTCAAACTGCCACATTGTAATTAGCCAGCAGTCAGCAGAAGTAACCTGCAGTACTGTTTTCTAACCACTGGGCCACCATGGCTCTTTTTAAAAAAAAAATGATATGCACATGATATTTTAATTAGTTCCCTAATTGCAACACTGTCAGTTGATGACAGAACACTTATTTACTTGGATTACCCTAAACCTGAGAATTTTTTTGAAGGTTAGTAATATAGACATCCACTTCCATGCCTCAAAGAACAATTGACAACTATGTTCTTGTGTTCTGGCCTTTCCCATTAGTGATATAAAAAGCCCTGCAGCAAACCTTACACCCAAGCCAAGAACTCTGCTTTGTTGGGCTTTGAGGTACATCACTGGAAAATCAAGCTGTTCCACAACACCTCTTCAAATTAAAATATCAAACCAGGCCAAATCAAGTTTGCCATCCATATTGCTTTGGTTGAAAGGGTTTTTGCATATACACAGTATAGAAACCTTGACCATCTACTTGATTTAGCTCCCAGATAGGGTAGAGAATCACAGAGATGGAGAAGGAATACAATTGTTATCAAAACATGATTTAAGCCCTGGAAAATAAGAAAATATTAGAAAAAAATTAAACTGAATAGCAAGCAATAGCACGTAGATTTATATACCAATTCATAGTGCTTTACAGCTCCTTCTAAGCAGTTTAGAGTCAGCATATTGCCCCCAGCAATCTGAGTCCTCATTTTACTGATCTTGGAAGGATGGAAGGCTGAATCAACCTTGAACTGTTCAGAATCGAACTCCTGGAGTAAACAGTGAGTTAGTCTGCAGTACTGCATTCTAACCACTCCACCACCACAGCTCTTCCACCTTAAGTCTCTTTGATATGAGAGAGAAATAAAATATAGTTTTTCAAGATTCAGTTTCCTGTAGCTTATATCAATAAAATAGGATTCCAATATTTCTTATGGAGTGTGTTTCCTGTGCTAGTCTCAGACAGTGTACAGCTAGGCTAGGAGTAACCTCGTTATAAAATAAGGAAGGTGGATTCCTAGAGTTCAGTTATTATATCTATGTTATGGGTGCTCTCAATAGCTACAATGTACTATATAGGTGGCTCAGTGGGGACCCAATGGCTAAGACACTGAGCTTGTCAATCAGAAAGGTTGGTAGTTCAGCCATTCAAATCCCTAGCACCACATAACAGAGTGAGCTCCCATTATTTGCCCCAGTTTCTGCCAACCTAGCAGCTCGAAAGCATGTAAAAATGCAAGTAGAAAAATAGGGACCACCTTGGTGGGAAGGTAACAGCACTCCATGCACCTTTGGCATTTAGTCGTGCCGGCCACATGACCACAGAATCGTCATCAGACAGTGCTGGCTCTTCGACTTAGAAACGGAGATGAGTATTGCCTCCTGGAGTCAGGAACAACTAACACGTATGTGCAAGGGGAACCTTTACCTTTTTACTATATAGGAGAACATATGTATACTGAACAAATGGCACAGTTATTCTGAGTCCATCGACTTTAGACAATGTCTTTAACTGAAGAAAACCAAATGGAGCATTATGGAGGAGGAAGAGCAGAAGAAGAAAAACCTGCCCCCTGGTGGAGACCTGAGGAAAGGCAGCCCCTATGATGTAAGACTACAGAGATGCAACATCCATAGCCATCATTAAAACTATTAAAACATTTAAAACTACAGTGGAAAAAGATCACCCTCCCAACTCACCTAAGTACTCTCAGAGAGGAAACTACTTTGCTTTATAACTAATATATAAGAAAAAAGCAAATAATATTATAAGATATTGTTGCAAATAAGCACATAATTCATTGAAATTCTATTTTAATGGATCCAGGTTGCCTCTGTAATGAAAAACCTTTGACATTACCAGGACAATAATTTTAAAGAGACTTTTGTGAAAAATTTCTATCATTAAGTTTCACAAATCCTGTGGTATGTACTTTGTGATCAAAATGAAACAGGGAGAACAACCCACTTTGAATTCTACATGCTCCAGTTCCATAAGAGGTCTATAGCAGGGCCATTCTTAATGCTTATCTCAGTCTCAATAATTAGCCAGACACCTGACTCCAGAGCTTGGCTTATCAACTATAGTTCGTCATATCTACAGGAGAGGAAGCAAAAAATGAAGTATTTAACAGTATTGTAGCAATCATTAATATGTAAAGGTTTGAAGTCAAATGCTGATATGAAACTGTTTTTGGCACTTAATTCCACATTATTAGATAGCAACATGAGCTAAACATATGATATGATATCTATATTAGCTGAATTAAAAAAACAGTAGATCAAAAGACTTTCTTGTGCTACATTTTCATTTTTAATATCTAAAATGAGCCTTTGTAAACAGCCTTTAATATGGAATAATTATTTACTAAGAAGCAATATGAAATACAGTCTTTGAAGTGCTGTAATCATCTATTCTGCTTCTCTCTATATCTTATCACAAGGCAGCATCCCAGATTACTTGTGAGTTATAATTTAAACAATAAAGTATGATCACAAGTAACGAGACACAGATTATATTTTAACTATTAATAGGCAATTGTCTTCAGCAGGTGGCATTTCCTCACCAACTGTGTCTGTGTCTAAGTAGACTCATGTCTGTTGAAAATCTTAGGGTTGTAGGCTAAAGTAGGAAGGTAATATATATTGGAAGAAACCATTGAAAACTATTTCTTTATCGTGACAAATTATACGGATTGGTCCATATAAATCACTTGGCTCAAAATTTGACTTAAAGGGAACTTTATATTCCTGTTTTAGTTGATAGGATCCAAAAACATGCTATTCACCCACCTACTCACCTTTAAAGCGCTCCATGGCTCGGGACCCGGGTACTTATGGGACCGCCTGTTGCCACCATCAGCCTCCAACCGACCGGTGCGTTCCC
>JANHFJ010000662.1:47192-58988 GCA_032468195.1 Cerberus rynchops | reverse complement strand
GTAAGCATTTCACTGCATATCGTACCATGTATGACTGTGTATGTGACCAATAAATTTGAAATTGAAATTGAAGTCCAATGGTGCCAGGAAAGTTTAGCAGACTATTCTCACTTTTTTCTCAGCTG
This sequence comes from Cerberus rynchops, assembly GCA_032468195.1. Classification (NCBI taxonomy): domain Eukaryota; kingdom Metazoa; phylum Chordata; class Lepidosauria; order Squamata; family Homalopsidae; genus Cerberus; species Cerberus rynchops. The sequence continues at coordinate 58,863 of JANHFJ010000662.1, read as the reverse complement.
CCAATGTAATGACTGGTAAACTTGATAGTGCTGAAAAAGAACAGTACCTTTTTCCACCAAGCTGTGTGCAGAATAAGCCTGATTTCAATTCTCTCACTGGCATCCAGAATGTGTACATGGTGTTAGAGAAATAAGTTTCTAATTCTGCCACCCTCTCAGTAAAGTTGTAAAGATGCCAATTCAGACTGAATGGCATTATGAGATCGTATGCTTCTTGGTGCACTGATTGGATAAGTGAGGTAAATTTCAAAACTGTAATCAAAATAGCAGCCTAAATCAATAGAATCAATCAGAAAAAAAATTAACAAAGTTTTATAGCCATCAAACAATCACTCAGAGACCTTCATTTATGTTAAGTTAAAGACAGAAAAAATACAGGCACTTCTGTTACTCAATCCATAACAGGATTGTGAAATATGTTGCTTCAAAGATGTCGCTACTCTGGCTAGCATATAAAATGGGTAGACAAATTTATAGAGAACTATTCTATCAATAACGTTTAGTAATCGTAAACTAAATGGAATCTCCATATTTACCAGTAGCTTCCCTATTGCCCTACAAAGCAATTTTCTTTTTATTCTACCTTGCCAATAGCATCTTGTCTCAGTGAGACATAACTATTTCTTACAATACATTTTTCTAGATACCTGAATTTAAGTTCACTTTGGAGAGAGAGAATGAAAAATATTACTTTTTAACAGCTAAAATGGAAAATAAATTATATTTTAATCTATTCTAATGGTCAGAAGAAACTGTTGAGGAAAAGTCTATGCTTGGAGCAAGGTTAAATATATTTAAAATAGGAAACAGAAGTTATTCTTCTGAGAAAATCAGTGAAAGACATATTTATCACCTTAGAAAGCAGATATATCATTCTAAACAATAGAAAATACTTGTATTTCATGAATTAACCTGTCCTTTCTTCTCTTATAAAAGCCCTGGCTTTTAAAGCTTAGATTTTATCTCTTTTGACCTATTGACACAAGAAAAATATTTTCTGAATAATTCTCATGATCCCTAGAAAAGTTGAACTAGTCATTCTCATTGGCAAGTTGAGAATGGGGCCAAACTATGTACTACCACCAACTGACTTTCATTTAAAAATAGCACAGGAGACGTTCTTGAGATTAAAAAATGAATTTATCGTTCTAACAAGGTGAGGGATAAATATTATGAAACAAAACAGTAAGAACTGTTGCATTCAACTGCAACTTTTGAAATGGTTAGGAATTACATCACTACAACAAATGGAGTCACATTTTCCCTATTTCTGTTTTAGAATATTAACTGGGCAGAAATTTTCCTTTTTTTAAAAAAATACATATTAAAGGGGAAATTTCCATTAGTTAGAAGAATTAGCAAATATTCTAGAAAAACTGTAAAGATAATGCTTGTATTTCCATAATTTGCTAAAAAGAATGTTTAAATAAAATGTATCCCTAGGCAGAAGAATGCAGGTATATTTGTCCAACTCTTTCACTTTCATGAGATCACAGCAGATGCAGAAATGTTAACAGATGTCCCATTGCTGGATACAATTAAACTTGAATTAAGGAACTTTTATAAATATAATATGCATCTTTATAGCTCTCAACTATATCATTTCCAAATTTGCTTGTAAAAAATCCTTAAAACAGTCTATATCCTGATACTGCATTTTTCAGAAAATGCAGTAAAATACATTGTTATTCAATACAGTAATACCAGAAAACCAATAAATGGTTTCAGTTATTGAGGAATTGGATAAAAATAGCCTATTGTCATTTTTTTCAGGACGGTAAATCAATAGATGATGAAAGGTTTTATTTGTTGTTACTACTGGAGTGTTGACTCTAGCAATAAGTGAGATGTGGACTGGAATTCAGGGAACAAGCACTTGAGTGATATGACGGTGGAATTTAATGTTTTCAAAACTTAGGAACACTTAACTATGTTTACACTGCAAACACAAATGGCATTGCCTATAAAAGGCATTTGATTTCCTCAAAAAAATTTCATGGCTCTTTGTGGGAGTCTTGGAAGCCTCAATAATTATTAAGAATTCTCAATAAAAATGGCACCCTTCAGCATCTGTGGAGAAATCATCACAATAAAAATAGTATAAAATTACTGCAAGTTCATTGTATATATTGTATCTATGGATATATAGTTAGTTACACACAGTCATGCTCAGTATGAAATAAACTAGGGAATATGGGTTAAGGCACATTTGTCACAGCATAGTAACATAATTGTAGCTATCAAGCAATAATGGGAAAAGTCACAAAGAAATTAATTTGTCTTAATGGTAATATGCTTATAAAAGATACAACTAAGGATTGTTTAGAAGTCACAATAACGTTAGCATCACTGAGAAGTCTGAGGCCATAAACACATCTACTAAGAAGTGAGTTCAGCCAAACACATTGAGATCAAATTCAAGTAAGTAATAAAGTATATCACAAAGAGAAAAATAAGAGAATAATAGAAAAGGGTCAAAAGACAGGCTGATGATAAATGTAGTGGTGCCAAGTCACTGCAACATCAAGAAGAAGGAGTGTGAGAAGCTGGCGATGTATCAGGTGTGAAGGGTAATTCAGGGGGTTTCCTTGGATCATTTCCTCTCCTGCAAAGGGGCTTAGGGATGGCCAGATAAGGAAGAATGGAAGCTGGCTGGAGGGTCAAGCTTGAAACCTCAGTTCAATGATATTTTGAAATCAAAAACTTGGTTCCAGTATTCCCATTAATCCTGTGTTTTATGCTGATTAAAACCTGCAATTGTCAGAATTTCTGTGCTTTGTTTTACTAGAGTTCTTTTTGGAGTGTGTTTATTTATGAATTCTACACTACAAAATTGGGCAGATTTTCATTTAATGTAATTTTTAAAAAATTTAAGTAGATTCAATTTATTAAAAAAAGAATAGCATTCTTTTCTCATCTGCAGTTATTAATTTATTATTAATTTTTCAGAGCATTTGCTAATGTTAACATTTTTCTTATATCATTTGTCCATACAAGCATGGCATTGTTTCTTCATAGGGCCCCATTTCTTTTTTTGCTGTTGCTGTGAATTACCGAGCAAAATAAAACTCATTCAATCACATTTTATTCACTAATTTACATTTAAAATTGATTTTCCCCCTGCCCTGGCCTGTTTGCAAAACATCCAACGTGGCTCTCAGACTGAACATCTATAAGCATCACAAAGTCTCTTACTTTTAACTAGCAAATGCAAGTAATCCCAAATGTGTCTAGTTTTGCTTCAGTTATAAGGATAATTTATAATCCTGATGAGGATTTGCGGGGTGAAGTGAGTAAAACAAGATACAAGAAAGTATTTTTAAAAAGCCACCAGGTAATGCAGCAAATACCTGCTGATTAGCATCTTAAATCATGGTAAATTACACACTGCTTGCTAGTGACTCGGTCATGGGAAATTATGGTGTTACGTGATATCTCATTTGTTGAACTGAAAACAAATGTAAATAAGTTGCTGTTAAGAATATCATTTAGACTTAGGAAATTATCCTACTGTCTGACACGATGGATTTTTTGCTTAATGACAACATTCAGAGTTGCCATGAAAACAAGAGCATTTTTATTTTTTGCATTCAAAATTGAAACGTAAGAATTTCAAACTGTTTCTTATGTTTTAAGAAAGAAGCAGGTTGACATTCTTACATTTCAATTTTTACATTTTATCAAAGAAAGTTCAGTCATCTTATATTGTATTCTGACATGCACTTGATATCTGTTGATTTTTTATAATTATAGAAAACTGAAAATCAATACATTTATCTAATTTTTTTAACAGTAATACCATGTGGGTGATGAGTGCCATTTGAACTGCAAGTTAAAATAGACAAGTTCAAAAGTTTGCTTTATTTAAAATAGCTGAAATGCTCCCAGTTTTAATTGTTTATTTTTATTTATTTATTTTTATTGTTATTTTTATTAAAATCCTACATCCTTATTTTGTCTTATTTTTAATCAGTATACAAGTGGAATAGTAAGGGCGGGAAAAGATGAAAATAAAAACAAAAGAATTGATAACAGCAAATTTTCACACAGACACAGACAAACACTGATATCAGACCTGATTACCAGTTAGGTGGAATCCATCAGTACCATCCAATAGAAAGTGACTTCTAGACCATTACTTCCTGTGAGAAACAGCACAAAATTTGGACCTTGACTGCATGGCAGTTGTTACAATTCTTTTGCAATATCATTTACTTTGCTACAATAATCAGTGCTTTGGCAAATTTATTCTTATGAATGACATAGGTCTCATGATGGCAGTGCAAAAAGGATACAAAATACATATCTGTGTCAGATATCATAATTATAGCATGTATGCAATGATACATTGGTGACGCAGTGCCGATTCAATTCCACCAGGCTCAAGGTTGACTCAGCCTTCCATCCTTCCGAAGTTGGTAAAATGAGGACCCAGATTGTTGTGGGCAATATGCTGATTCTGTAAACAGCTTAGAGAGGGCTGGAAAGCACTATAAAGCAGTATATAAATCTAAGTGCTATTGCTATAATTGTGACATCATTCAGATGTCCTAATGCTCATGTCTTCATCTTTTCACAGTTGCTAGTGTTTATAGTGCCATTTATAAAGCAGGGTAAGCCAATGTTTCTTTTTGTGGGTTTTTTTTTTACAACCTAGTGTATTTGGGAGATTAGGAGCCCAATATTATATTGAATAACGAGCTAAAAAAATCATAGTTTGTTTAAGTGATCGTAGCTGCATCTTAGCTTACAGTTTCACGTCACAGCCAGTGGTAAGCCAAATCCAAATAGTTATGGCTGTGAGCAACAGGAATCTATCCAATGTGGTATAAAATTACATGACAACTAGGATCAAAGGAGATACTGGCTCAAACATCCATTGAAGTATGAAGCTCTCTGACTGAACTTAGGAGCAGTCAACTTGATTTATCCCACAGGACTGCATTTAGGAAAAGATAATGACAGGATTTTCCTTATGGTTTAAAAATGTTAGTTCAATGTATGTATGTATGCATGCATGCATGCATATATACATACCGTACACACACACACAAATACACACACACATACACACACACACACACACACACACACAATTTATAGGATTAAATTGTCCTTTTATATTTACTTAGAATGAATTTACAAGTTTTATCTACCAATAAATACCACCTTATGTAATTTTCATACATACATGTAAACTACAGATTATAAAGTGACCAGAAAGCAAAGCAAAGCAAAACAAAACAAGTGAAAAAAAATTAAAAATTCATAGCAAAAAATATAGGAAACAAAAAATGCTTACTGCTAACAATAGCTTTAAGACATCAATTCTTGAAAAGCATTATCTTTTACTTTTGTTCCTTTCCATAGTTTCTGAGTTGTATAGAGAATCTCTCTTTTCTTTATCAACATCATATTTTAAAAGCATATTTACATGTAATACCCTAGTCAAATTCTTTACCAAAATCTCTAAAATACTGTTAGGGAATAATAGATAAGATGTAGCTATCGCATACTCAAAAAGTCCATAAACCCTGCAATTTACAAAAAGAAAAAAAAGATTTATCATCAGAAACAAAGAAAGAGGTACAAGATTTTTGGGGCTGTTTCATTTTAACCAACATGTTGTCATCTGAACCAGCAGCTCTTTCTAACAGAGATGGGATATCTCAGCAATTTAAGTACTATTAAAAGCTTACTTTACACTGAGCTTTGCTGAAATTGTACATTTGATGGTATAACACATACTGTTGTTCACTTGCTCTGTCTAATTCACAGTGCTATAAATATGTTTGCCCTTTCTACTAAGCCTGCCTAAGGGATTAGCAATCCCCCCCACCCCAATTCAGTTTAATATTAACTGCATTAACTTGGTAGACTGTAACATCCTGTTACAACTCAAACAGCCTAGGGTGCAGTATGGATGACTTGTTTAATATAAAATTTTCATGCAAAAATTATTTTCTTTGGGACTCCAAACACAACTCTAGGAGAAGGGGTTGACTTTCTTCACCTTCTTTAGTGAAACAAAAACAAATATAAGTACGTAGGTGGAACATCTCAAAATTTCATTATCTGAAGACAAACAAAAGCTGAACAACAGACTTTTGCTGAGAAAGAAAACCAACAACTCAATATTATGGATATTTTAATAAATCACAGTTCAATAGCATTGACTCCCATCTGCACAGGATACATTCAAAAAGTTTCATCCTACTTTTCTTTTTAAAGAAAGTAAATTCTTCGAAAAGTTTCTAATTCCATTTGTTAAAAACAATGAATTTTTTTTTGTTTAATGTGTATTATTATTAAAGTTTATAACAGGTGGAAAAATTCTCATTTGCAGAGAAACAAATGAGGAAAGTATAAAGTTCACAATATAAAAAAAACATATGCAGTATACAACTCTCTGAGTTTATCAGCACAAAAAGCCAAATTCCTTGAATTGCCTCACAGATAAATATAATCCCGTTCAGAGGAGCCATCTTCTATTTTTCCTAGCTATATTATTAACAATCTACATGGATACAAATATTTTGTATATCACACGCTAGTTAACCACCATTGCCTGGAAATGATGTGTTGGGGAGATCCTGCGGTTAGATTTTCAGTGTGTAATGCTAATAATGGCTCTTCCAAAGTTGTGGAACTCCTAACATATCTAACCATTGGGCATGCTTGGTAGAGATAGCAGAACACACAATTCAGCAATAGGAATGCCATACTTTGCCTATATATTTATAGCTGAGCAGCAAAAGGAGAAATGTGAGCAGTTGCTCTGGAAGCCCGTATCTCGGTCTCATAGATGTTCCACATTAACAGAAGAAAAGTAGAGAAGGATAATCATAATATTTACTATCTTACACTTGTCTCCCTAATATGGCAATAATTCAGTATATCCAGAATTTTGTTTTCATATAATTAGAACTGGGGTATGTTCAGCAGCATGCGTGCACATGAAGAACAAGGGTAAATCTAGAAAACATTGACTCCAGATATAATGCCATCACAAATGCCAGGAACAAAAAAAAAAACAAAAAACCTGTCTCTAGTGCCAACACAACCTTTTTGTAGAGCCTTGCAAGGGCAGTGAATTTGGTCAAGTGGATCTTCTGCATTAAATCTCTGCTGCTAAAAACTCAGCAAAAATTAAGGGTTGTGATACTGTTATGACTTTCTTTTTAAAAAAATCTAAACAGCCTATCAATCAGTTTTTTGAATCAAATATTATTTGCATGTCCCCCTCTCCCCTCCAGGTGAAAATTATTTATAGTTATTCCAACCTATTGATTCTACTGTGAATTTCTGGGAACTTCTTTAGATCTGAAGAAAAAAATGTGCTTCAAATGTGCTTCGGATTGCCCAAACATAGGAAGCTAGTACTCTTTTTTTCCACCTCTTTAAAGTAGGCTCTTAAAATCTTCCACCAGTCATCTTGAAAAAGACAGACTTGGTCATTTGATACTATTTTTCTTTCCCATGCACTCCAAAAGACGTTTTATCTCTTCATGTCAAACCATGTACTAGGAGAGGGTTTTTTTCAATAACTGAAGATTTTGAAGACCACATTTATAAACAGCATGTTTTAATCAATAGTTAGAAAAATCAGCTAATGAGTGAGGATTTAGAATTCAACAGAATGCTTTAATATATCTAAGATATTTGTACTCTGTTTATCTAAAGGCAAAGAATCCTGCAAACATCACTCAGTGCAAAACTCAAGAAATAGGGGTTTTTTTCCCGCATTCCTGAAAATGATCCTTTTTTATATAATTTTAAAGTAATGCCAAACACAGCACTCCTAGTTAAAGCTGCACTTACTTGCTAACTCAGTGAAAGGCTATGATTTACCTGCATAAATAGAAAGAACTAATTTACTAAAGAAATCCCCATGGGCAAATATGTTCCAGCTAATGAAATGTTCAGGTTTTGCACGATTAACCAGCTGGAGGGGATGGTGAAGAAATACACGGCATAAACTAATAAGTAAAAAAAAAAAAATACATTAGTTCTCTTTTTTACACTCTTCCACGAAAAAAAAAGTCCTTATTTTAATTTGTTCTTTGTTAAATGAATGTTCAGAAAGGAGAGATTAGAATAATTTACCAGATGGGGAAAAATTGAAACCAAGTCAGGCAATTGTTCCTTGACAAATCACATCACAAAAATGGCTCAGGTAAAAAGAAAGATAGTGGTCAGCTTTTAGAAAAAAATGCTTTGCTTACATAACAGATACTGTCACTTGTCATATAGTTACCATCTAAAGCAGAATATTGCAAAATGCATTATTTGTGACTGTTTTAAAATATGACTAGTCTTTGTGACATATCTTTACGGTGATCACCATTTTTTATCTTCTCAGGGGAGTTTCTAGTATCCAAACTCAATGGAGGAAGCAAAGCCCATTTCGCATAACGACCATGGCAAAAGAGTCATAAAATTGGGTGAAACCTCATTGCTTAGCAACAGAAGTTATGGGCCCCAAATAGTCATACATTGAGGACTACCTATATGGTACATTTTAAAACTCATCAACAGAGTCTCAGACTATTTAGCCCTGTTAGGTTCACTATTCAATTCTATATATCAAATAATGGTTGGTTTTCCAGAACAAACTTTCACTGAATTTCTGTCCAAAACAAAAAAGCCACATTTTAACATTTGGCTTATTAAAGATCAGTAAATTGATACTGCTTAAAGGCAACCCAATTTTGCCTTCCATCCATCCCTTATAATTACACAAGTGTATAATTTAATTGAGAAAATGAGTGGTTGCCTGGCTCTTTCCGAATTGTCCTCTATTAAAATTAATGCATTAAGCTTCATTAATTATGAAGGTAAAGATTTTTAAGAGAAACAATAAATGTTGATTTCAATTGTTATAATATTTTAATCAACCAATAATAAACATGCATTTTTATTTGTTGTTCTTTACATTACATGTTCTTTATTCTCCATTTTAACTTTGTTATAAAATTTGCACCTGTGTTTGTTGAGTAAAAACCAAATGATTCTTCTGAAAGAAAAATTGGAATTGTTTATATACCTGTTAAATTGGCTATTGTATCAATATTACTTTTTCTATGTGATGGATATCTTACCATTCTACTTAATAACAATACAGCAATATAACATATGTAGTAGGTATGTATTTTTCTCAGGCTTATGAACTAACATATTTATAGCATATAGTTGAGTCAAGAGCTTCAGTAACTTTTAGGGTTTCCATAAACTATAAAAGTTTATGGAAAAAATGCAAAAGACATTTCTGTTAGCCTCAAAACATTATTTCTGTTGCTCATAAAAACATAAAGAACTTGCTGTTTCATTTGAAGACATCCCATTAATTTTAATTAATATTTTTCTTTTACTAATCTTTTTAAATGTTTTGCAAGTACTCCCATATTTGGCTGAGCATGCAATTCATAAAACAATTAGTTGTTCAAATAAATATAGCTTCCCTTATTATTCATGAGTAATTTGCATATACACCTCTTCCAGACTGGAAGCACAGATATAAGGAAAGGATTAAAATCAAACATATATTGTACTTGGCAGCCATGCATAGTTCCTTTTGCTTGGGTGCTTACCATATGTGCAATTGAGTTAGAGCCTTGCTTTCTTTTCAAGGGTATAAGCCTTCCGTGTTCTGAAATGAACATTAGAATTGGTCTGCTTGCTAATCTGAAATACATACATCAACCTGAAAAGAGCCTCTCTAATATTGTCTCAATATAGGAGTTGTTTTAACTGGTGCCTACCATGTTCATCACAACATCATGGAGAAAATCCATCTTTATCTAAGCAATGGAGAAGGAATTCTTAGCATTTTTGTTCTGGGCTCCAAGTACACTCAAGAAGTACTAAAACAAAGAACATTTCCAGACTGAAATCTTTTAGGATTACCAAAGGATATTGTGCAACTATTCTACCTTGTTATGGCGTAAACAACAGTTTGAGGATCTGCAGAAAACATAAGAGGATTATGAGTGAAATGTAACCATTCCCGAACCCGAACTGTCAGTGAAGCAGAGGAATAGAACAGAACAAAACAGAACAGAACAGAACAGAACAGAATAGAATAGAATAGAAGAGTTGGAAGGGACCTTGGAAGTCTTCTAGTCCAACCCGCTGTTTAAGCAGGAAACCCTACACCACTTCAGATGAATGGTTATCTAATCTCTTCTTAAAAACTTCCAGTGTTGGAGCATTCACAACTTCTGGAGGCAAGTTGTTCCACTGATTAATTGCCTAACTAGCAGGATATTTCTCTTTAGTTCTAAGTTGCTTCTCTCCTTGATTAGTTTCCACCCATTGCTTCTTGTCCTACCCTCAGGTGCTTTGGAGTATGCTGACTCCCTCTTCTTTGTGGCAGCCACTGAGATATTGGAACAATGCTAACATGTCACCCCCAGTCCTTTTCATCAAACTAGACATACTCAGTTCCAGCAACTGTTCTTTATGTTTTAGCCTCTAGTCCCCTAACATCTTTGTTACTCTTCTTCTCTGCACTCTAGAAGTCTCAACATCTTTTTTACATCGCAGTGACCAAAACTGGATGCAGTATTCCAAGTGTGGTTTACCCAGGCATTATAAAGTGGTATTAACACTTGTGATCTTGATTCTATCTCTGTTTATGCAGCCTAGAACTGTGTTGGCTTTTTTGGCAGCTGCAGCACACTGTTGGCTCATATTTAAATAATTGTCCACTGGGACAAGATCTCTCTCAGTTACTATTATTGAGCAAGGTACCACATATATTCTACTTGTGCATTTTGTGAATCACTGCACTTGTTAGTAACATGATTAAATGACTCTGGCTTTGCTTATCAGGTTACAAAAAGTGATCACATGACCATGTGACAATGCAACCATCATAAATATGAGTCATTTGTCAAGCGTCTGAATTTAGATCACATGACCATGAGGATGCTGAAATGGGCTTAAGTGAAAAACGGTCATAAGTCACTTTTTTAGTGCTATTGTAACTGAGCGATCACTTAATGAACTGTAAGTTGAGGACTACCTATGTTTAACTCTTTTCCATATTCTGGTTCTGATCAATTCTATGTTCTTTCTCATATATCACATATTTTGAAGAGTAAATACTTTAAGGGATGAAAATTATATTTAAAATAAATATTCTCCAAATTTTAGGAAAGGATGATACTGAAAGAGATTTAGAACTAGAGATTTGTAAAGAAAATAAATGATGTTGACCATATTAATACGAATTGTTAACCCAGAATTGTTACTGAAGACACAAATGACCTAGCTGAAGTTATCCTCCTTTAGACACATTGTGCAAAGACCTAGCTCTCTCAAAAAAGCTCTGATTCTTGGAAATTGGAAGAGTACAACTAGCAGCGAAATAGTTAGTGATGATAGCTGCACTGTTAAGACCTGAAATACGAGATTAGGGACAGATTGTCATGCAGAAAATGTATGTTGTCACTAAGAGTCAATACCAACTGATGGCACAAAATCAATATTAACATAATCGAAACAGGATCTAATTGTTGAGCATATTTACAGTATTCCATAATTTACTAAAAAAAACAAACCTCAAAAACAGTGAGAGTTGGGTCTCTCATATCCACCTCCCTGAAGCTTAGCTGTGTACTCAGTCCCTACCTATATTCACTGTACATGCATGATTGTGTTATCCTCT
>JANHFJ010000657.1:179575-189907 GCA_032468195.1 Cerberus rynchops | reverse complement strand
AATGAACTTGCTTGCCATCTGAAACCTTTCTTCTTTCCGTCAAATGGCCTGGTCAGTGGGCCTCACTGTACAAGGACAATTCTGAAAGAGTTAATCCATGTAATAACAACAATTCTACTGAGTAATACAGATACCTGTAAAGCAGGTGATTTAAAGACAGTTCCCAGCTCACAAGGAAGGAACTATTGCGAAGCCAGTGCTTCCAGTAAAGAATTAGCGCGGAATGGTAAGAATTTTTGTGCCTTTTGCTGCAAGATATCTATGTCATTCTGGCCCCTTCACATCCCAAACTATACTATTTAAAATTTGCTTTGTTTTCAGTTTTAATACAGAATTTACTTTGCATGCATTGGTTTATAACACAAAAAAGTTTTGTTTTTTAAAAAAAGGATCAACTAGTTATGCTAAGGATGGCTGGGCTTCCTTCCAGAAAGAAGGAATTAAACAAAAAGTTACTAATAACTGTTATCTCTGATTAAACTGAACTACTGATAAATACATATTACATAATGGGAATAAGGCTGTTCCCTTTTTCAAAAGTAATGCTTTTTGCATTTTGTATGGTGTGAAATAAGCTACCCGCCACTCAGTGCTATCTGTAGTTAGAGTTCCTTTCTATTTTCCTTTGTTACTACTACTGAGTTACATACTGAACATTACATTGTGTCCTGCCATATGTCACTATAGAAAACGTAAAATGTATTTTGGGCATCTATTTTTCCAGTCCAGAAACATTTAAATTATTGGTTTTTGTCAACCCAGAATATTTGTTTTATACTTGGTGCCACATTCATAATAAAATTATACTATAATATAAGAGAAATCATTCCTTTTCCTGAACAATATCAGAAAAATTGAACACACACAAAATAATGAAATACTACTTTTCTAAGAACATTTTCCACAAATTCTGAATGAACTTAGACAATGTTTTACAATTTAGGATGCTATTTAAGGATCATTTTGTAGAACCTTCTCTCATATAGGAAAAGTCCAATACAAATGTAATGTCACAGTTTCTCCTTTGGAAGATTTCTTTCAAACTAGAGCAAGAAACTGAATTGCAGAGCTTCTTTTTCCCATTTTTGAAATCTGTGTGTGTGTAGTAGAAGGATCACACCTAGATTCTCTCTTAAATTTATGCCCTTTGCTGTTTTTGGTCAGAGAGATTGATATATCCATTGTAAAAACTGTTTGAAACTTATTATTTTTAGCTAAAAACAAAATAGAGTCTTCTGGCTTGCCAAAGGGATGTCTTCTTTACAAAACACTTCAGGCTCAAATGCTGGATACATTGGATATAGAAGGGGTTTATCCTTTATACAACAGAGTTGAACAATACTTGGAAGAGTTTCCCAAAGAGAGGTAAGCAATACTGGGTTTCAGATCAGCAAATTAGTATGGTCAGGGGAGACCTACGGTAAGTACACAGCAAACAGTTCACTCAGTCTTAAGAGCATGACTTTATACTTAAAGAGTTAGTATGATCCTGTCACTGACCCTAAACTGTACTATCCAACTATATCTACACATATACAATAGCCAACTATAGTATCTCTGCTAAGCCTAAAATGTATACCCTAAAATTGGAAATTATTCAGTAGTTTGTCATAATAATGAGCGATCTGATTTCTCTATTGGCAAAGCAAAAAATGGAAATTGGAGTTTCTATCCCAAAATAGCACCCTGACATATCTGAACCAATTGTTTAGATATAAAGTCCTGAGGGGAAAAACTAGAAAAAATAACTTTTGGGGGGGTGTATGTGTCTTCTTCCTTCAGTTTTATTTAACAACTGTCATAGAAACATTGCAAAGTGTTTATTCTAATTGCTTTAAAGAATGAAGGTTTCTGCATTTTGCAAAGAAAATTATGACTGTCTGGTTTTCTTTAGATGCAGTTGGTTGAAAATGAAAACTATTCTTCTTATTTATAAAAAATTGTAGTTTTCACATGCTCAAATCATACAGGCAATATGGCTAAACTTTAAAGAAAATGACTATGACAATAGATCTGGTATAGGAAGAATGTTTGTTTCCAATCATCAGTGACTTATTAAACCATATTGAACAAACATCACATTACAAAATCTTTTTACTTTTTTAAAAATTGCATTTTTGTCTTTCTTGTTTATATGCTTTATTTACTTTGTTCAAATATTATATTATAAATAATTTGGTGCAAATTTATTTATTTAAAATAAGGCCACCCAATTCCCGGTGGCTCTGGTGGCATACAAATTAAAAATGAAAGTGTATTTTTCAAGAATTTAGAACTTCTTGGAATAGGATTGTGGTACAGTATAGTATATATATAAAGTCTGCATATCCCTGTTAAAATGCCAGTTTTTTGAGATGTAAAAAAATCAGACCAAGCTAAATCACTTCGATTTCCCCCCCACACCTTTCATATAATTTATAAGCTATAATTCATTTGAAAAACAAACTGAAATCTTTTGGGGGGGGGGTAAATAATAGTAAGATCTATATTGATCTGATTTTTTTGAATCTTAAAAACTTGGCATTTTAACAAGGGTTTGTAGACTTTCTATGTACACTGTACATATTTTGCTTATAGTATTAATAGTTACATGTTGTACACTTTTTGGGAACCAAAATAATTCATAAACCAGAGGGAGGCATTGGTTAAGTAAACTATAATATGGAGAAGAAACATTAAGAAAATCCAAATGGCTCAATGAGATCTAAGGATATTCAATGAACATGGAATGTTAGCTTATGATTAATTGTGGAAAGTGGGGTGGTAAGAACCTTCAACTTTGAAAATAGCATGGCAGGAATCTTTATTGCAGTTGACACAACAAATAACCTTTTGCAATTGTCATATCACTGCAAAACCAAAGGCAAAATATTTATTTTGAAGAGTTCTTAGTTTGCAGTGTTGGTTTCTTTTCTTTCTCATGTAATTTTAGGCAGTGGTCACTAGAGGGGACAGTAACCTTAATTGTCACACATTTGAAGTATGGGAGCTGTGTTAAAGAAATAGCAACTGAAATAAATTTGCTGTTTTTTCATGATAAAGAAATCTGGTTTATTTTCAGTTCTGGGACCCTGCATTTTACTTTATTTTCTGAATTTATGTATTTTTTTTAGGAATGCGCTACAGATTGATGGGCCTTACAATGAATCATTCTATGAGAAATTATTAGATCGCTCAAGTGAGGATGATGGAACAATAGCATATGCATTGACAAAGGTACCTTATTTTGACAAGACAGCCTCAGTTCTTTAAATCAATCATATATGTACATTTTGCATATTTACAATTTCATGTGCAAAAGCTTTTGCTAAAGACACAGAAAGATTAAAATGTAGCATGATGGAACTACTAAAGTTAGTAGCATAAAGAGAAAACAACACAGGATGTCTTGTTGAGCTATCACTCTCTATTAACACCAATACCACTTACCCTCTTCAACAAAATATTGCAGGATAAGGAGGAAGAAATTATAAGGCATGTACTCTTGATTTTGTATTGTGTGTAATACTTTTATTTCCATTTTCATTTAATCCTGTCCTTGGGTAAGCCTTTACTGCATTTACTTTCAAATATTGTATACTGTTTTGAGAATATAAACATATCAAATAAAATTGAGATAGAAGTATGTTTAACTAACTAACCTCTATTTACAAGAAGCAACATACCTAACCTTTTGCATTAAAACCAGATTTTTTTTCTCTAATTAGTTTTTCCTAACTAAACTTACAATGTAGTTTTCTTATAAATCCTTAAATAGGGAAATAGCTACACACACATACACATACATAGGTATACGTACACGTGTGCGTGCATGCAACTGGATAGTATAGTGGTCAAATTGACACCCTTTGATGTGGGAGACCGGTGTCCAAATCCCAGCTGGCACCTACCTAACCCTAACCCTTAAATCTTCACCTGTTTATCTCAAATTTGAGAGGGAGGAGAACTAAGAGTCATGCCAGCTCAGATGACATCCAGATTAACAAGGTCCACTGGAAGTGCCAGAGTCAGAAGGAGGAACTAGAGAGGATGTGGAAACTAAACACCAGTGGTCCCACTGGTAGTAGAAGCACTCAGGATTGTGATTTCTAATTGGGGAGAGAATTTCCAACAGAACCAAGGAATGACATCAGAGCTCTCTACCCAGAAGAATATAGTGCTAGGAACAGCAAAGATACTGCTCAGAACCCTCAAACTTCTATTGTAGGCCTCTGATAGATGATCTGAGATTGAGGAAGATACAAATCACTCATAAGGGTGAGAGATTTTTTGTGATTAGATAGGTGATAGATAGATAGATAGATAGATAGATAGATAGATAGATAGATAGATAGATAGATAGATAGATGATACCCAGAGAGACAGACAGACAATAGATATGGATGGACAGACAATAGATATGGATCGATGGATGGAGTTTTTTTAGTTCTTGTTGCTTGATAGATAACTATAGACTTGCTTTTTATTACAGGTTCAGCAGTATAGAGTTGCAATGACAGCAAAGGACTGTTCCATAATGATTGTGCTTTCACCTTGTCAACAAGATGAATGGTAATGTTTAAGATAAATATTTTATTTTTTTAAAAAAACCCAGTATTTATCTATCTAAAGAATCAATTCAGAAAGTGCTGTATTAGCTTACTGCCTATATTGATTGAATCCTCCACACAGGAAAGGTAGAAAGTAACATGAGTGAGTGAGTGAGGATTACTGCTTACATCATTTCCTCCCTGCAATGTAGCAGTATCTCTGCCCACCCTCTGGGTCTGGGCTGGCAGTAGAGTCCCACAGGCTTATGGTTCTAGGGTATTTCAGTCTGCCCTCTGTGATCCCAGGGCTACAGGTAGTACAGCAGTTCACAGCCTCCATGGCAGCCATTGATCTGGAGCAACTAATTTATGGCCTTACTCACACGGGGTCACACAAGGATATTGGAATTTTGTGAGATTTAGCAATCTTTAGAATGATGGCCATGAAAAACTGCATTAACTTTAGCACATCATAGAAGCCCTGGTTCCTAATGGCTACCAAATTTCTGTCAGCTGAGATCTGAAGAGTTGCACAGTGGAAAGATGAACTCTCCTCAAAAACTTTTTGTCTGATATCTGGATAAAAGGTCATGATTCTGCTCTGCAGCTTTTCAAGATGAAATATATAATTTTTGTATGCAATATACAGTTTCACTTAAAGTCAGATGTTTCATTATCCAAATTGGGTAACATCATCAGTGCTAGTGATGATGTTACCTAATTGGGTTAATTAAACACCGTCAAGAAAACAACCAAGCTCAGAGCGTACCAAGGACCCCCTCATTTCAACCCTGAGCTACAAATATTATCTTTTACAGGTATTATTTAGTCGATTGCATATCTAGGAGTAAGTTTTTATGTCTGTGTGTAATAATCTGAAAGAAATGGAAGAAATATAAAACTAGAAAGGTTTATTTGCATGTTCACCATTGATTTAAGCAGAATCACGTTATTGAAAATTAAGATTGTGTTTATTTCTCATGTTTATATACTTCATTTGAAGAGGTTCCAATGGTGTACTAAAAGAGCAACAATAAAACAATAATGCATATATCATAAATATCAACCGTAAGCATTCATAAGAATTGAGCCATTTGTCGGCTCAATTCTTATTTTTCGGAGCCAATAAAAGTAAAACCAATCAGCCTCTAAGAGCCTTCTGCAACAGGCAAGCTTTATCAAACCTTTTGAAGGCCACGAGAGTGAGAGTCACCTTTTTCTTGTGGAGGAATAAGAGCCCACAATGAGTACCTGCATTCAACCCCTTCCTATTGAGCTTCATGGTAAGTAGGGACCTCATTTGGACCAAGTGGACAAAATCTGTCTGGAAAAGATAGAGTCACAAGTCCCCTAGTTTTGAGCCATTTACAGCTTTATATTTGGAACAGCAGCCAATGTAGCTCTAACAGCATTTGGTGTTATATTGCGGGCACGAAATGTGCTTGGTTTTTCAATCTAGTTTGTATTATTGCTTCTATTGTAAAATTTAAAATCCAGACATTCAAAACATGGGAAGTACCTCTGGAATTGATGTTAGCAGCTAAGTTGCTTTCTGTGGGTGTAATTATTGTGTTTTCAAACTGCTAAATTCTGGAAGCACATATGTGCAGGAAAATTGGCATATTTCCTGTCCTGTATAACAGTAGCAGATAGTGCTTTTACTTTCCAAAAAACCTTCAGAAACAGTCAATTCCAACAACATAGGAAATTCCAAGATATACCGTAATTTCAATAATAGTTGTAAAGCTGTGAATGTTGCTGTGTTCATGAATGTCTAGGTCTTTATTCAAGTTTAGAATATAGATGCATTTATTAGAGAATCGGAATAATCTCCTTTATCCCTAGGTTGTCAGTGACAAAATAAGCTATGTGAAAATTGCTACTTTAGGATAAGCTTACGGTTAACCTTTCAGTGTAATTTATTCACAAAGCAGTACTGATGATATAATCATTTAGGAAAGTTTGAAATAAAATGGCAGCAAACAAATTTTTGCACCACATTTCCTACTGGAAAATCTGTATTTTACTTAAAACCACAAGTACTTTTAAAATGCAATATCAGCTATAGCTTGTCGCCATTAGGATATAGGTAGCAGTTTCATATATGAGGATGAATAGAAAGTCAGATGATTTTTCCCCCTCTGGAATATCAAACCATAATTATTGTTCTTATTTAAATTTCAGCTCTGAGCAGAGGCCAGTGGTTCTAACATCAAAATCAAGATTCACCTTTTCAGTTTCTGTCCTGGATTTAGACCTGAAGCCATATGAAAGTATTCGTCATCAATATAAGCTTGATGGGAAGATAGTGAACTATTATCTGAAGAGGACACAAGCCAAAGATGACTCTGTAATGTCAAATCTTTTAAAAGAAAATGAAGAATGCACACTAG
Organism: Cerberus rynchops; assembly: GCA_032468195.1. Classification (NCBI taxonomy): domain Eukaryota; kingdom Metazoa; phylum Chordata; class Lepidosauria; order Squamata; family Homalopsidae; genus Cerberus; species Cerberus rynchops. The sequence continues at coordinate 182,985 of JANHFJ010000657.1, read as the reverse complement.
TTCTCCATAAAATGTAACTGCTAAATATTTAACACAGAGGAAAATTAAGTTATGGGTTTTTTAAATTATTTTCAGTTGTGCTTTCAATTTATCTACCTTTCAGAAACACAAAAACCCCCCTGAGATTGCCTTGAAGAATGCATTTATTGTAAGAGACATGTACTATTAGTTTGAATGAAATGACTATTCTGTGACTGTAGAAGAGAATTTGATTGTTCAAATGCCGAAAACCAGTATCCTTATTAAAATTATAAATGCAGCTAGAACTATGTATGAATTGCTGAGTATCACTTGTTTAAAATAAATAAGGTGATCTGATAAATTCCAAAATTCTTGATTAGAAATAATTCTAGATTTTTAATGCTTCTTAGACTGCTGCTTGCATATGTATTGTTCAAAATGTTCAAAATGATCTTATGTAGTTGTTCTCCGATTTGTTCAAAACTTATTAAAAAGATTTAATGTATAAAGAAAAATCCCCCTTTCTTGAATAATGATAAAAGCAATGAAAGCAAATCAGCTCCCTTATTAAACAGGAGGTTTTAGAAATTATGTAACATAAACAGTTGCTATTACAATTATCCATTTTCAGCAATTCTTTGCTGCGTATGCCTCATTAATATTTAGATGCCTCATTAGTATCCTTTTCAGTTACCTAAGTCATTCTGAGACTTTAATGGATAACAATTGAGAAGTTCAAAATATTGCCTTGAATTTTCTCTGGGTAATAGTTGTTATTTTTCTGTTTTCATTTTTGCTTGGCTTCTTTTTAGACCTTCATGTGCAGCCATTTGCTTTGATAGGGCATACAAGTTCAGTAGCAATTGGATCTTTTATCCTGAGCTTAACATTATTGAGGACTTAAATGTTCTCAGCAAAGGGAGAGCTCTTTCTCTCTCTCTCTCTCTCTCTGCAAGGGTTGTTAGAGTTTTTTAAAAACCATATCTTGCACACAAAAATAGAAAACAGTGAAATATGCCTTAGGTTTTGCAGTGGAAGGCCTAGTATTTCCCCACTGTGCTGCACAGTGGCAATAAGGGTAATTTGAAGAGGCAATGACATGTCATTTCTAATGCAGACTATGTAATTGAATCTCTGAATCCAGAATTTTGGATTTTAGGTAACTACATACAGGTTATTTTAAAACAGGAAGAGAAATTCTAGATTGTCTAATGGTAAAAGTTACATGTTAACTTAAGTAGACAAAGGATTCTTACATGCTGTGAAAAACTTGAAACCAAAGCTGCTTCAGCTATTGAAAAATCGCTGGATTGGAGCCAAAGGTGTCTTGCACCAGAGAAAGCTGTACATCACAGGCTTTCTGAATTATGTTAGTGATGCAAATTCTTATAGATGTGATTTCAGTGGGCTTGACAATGAACAAGAAGAGTTAAAAAGTTAAGAACCCTGCCCTCCTTTATGTAAGAATGAGATCTGCAATTGCTTCTTTGATGCCTATCCCTTTTTACAGCCTGGCCTTTAGTGGCAGTCTTATCCTTTGACTGTCATATATCATTACTAAAATATTTATCTATCGGAAAGAATCCCTAAAAATCTATAATGATATTTTGTGTGGATTCCAATTCATTTGCTATTATGATATTAAGTTTAATGTTAATATTTATGAGTATCTCTCGTGAGTTCTTCTCCTAGATCTATTAATTAAAAAAACCCCTGTATTTTGTGATATTTATTTACCTTAATTCTAAATCTTGTCCTCCTGAGCTTGTGGGCTGCAAGTCAGTGGATGTCAGGTAAGGGCATAGTTCTGGAATGCGATTTGAATCCAATAAATTTGTAATGCACAATTAAATGAACACAACTTTAAAACTTATTGGTAACTGTGAATGATGCTGAAGTTGTTCAAAAATATTTTATTAAAATATTCACATTATAATATAAAGCATTTTCCAGAAAGGCTACTATTCTTAAAGCAAATTAGTAGTAACTAGAGATATGCGAAGCATTTCAAATTTCAAAATGTTTTGAAATAATAACAACAAATCACACAAAGAGCTGTGCAGCAATGGGCATTTGATTTGGATAGATATCACCTGCAATATGCAATCAGCAATCGATCAAACTCTGCATCTAGAAAATGCATATAGAGCAAGATAAGCTAAAAATCTTGTATAATGCTGTTTTGCTCACTGTTCTATGCAAGTCTTTGTGGCATTCCATGTGTGAATCTAAAACTTATCTCCAGAAAACAAAATTTGTAATGTTGAGTAGAAATTCTAGTTTTGGCAAACTTAAGATAGAACCATTTTGGGTTGGGCTGACATGCTAAGCTGCTAAGTTTCATTAAGCTGCATTGGCAGGTATAAAATGATGAATGCTCATTAACCAAGCTTTTTTACTTAGATTGTTACATCTTACTGTCTATAACTAGGAAGGCATGGGATGTACATATTGTTTAAAATGTTCGATTTGAGGCTTTGTATTTGAAAACTGATATAAACTTCGCTTTTTCTAAAAAAAAACAAACTATAATAGCACTTTAAAAGAACAGTGAAAACTTTACATAGCTACTTATCTACTTTGGTTGCATTTTAAAAAATTGATCCTAGGAAATCTAAATATGGAAATACTGGAATACGGTATTTAGGCAACGTATATGCAGATCAGTGCCATCATTTTTGCTCTTTTCTGTACTCATTCATGGAGCATGTGGTTAATAAATTTCATTTTATGCTTTGTAAATTAAAATGTCTCATTTCTATTTTGTGAGTATGATAAACCTGATTTGCCTTCAATCACTGTTTATGGAGGAAGTAGTAGGTGTGCTACTGTATGATGCTCCCGTAGCTTAATTTTAATTACTATCAAACTGTTCTGTATTCTAGAATCACTGTTACATATATACAGCTGTGAACGGAAACTGCCACTTTTTTTAGACTTGAATTTATCAGGCTGATCTGAGGAGGTTTTAGGAACTGATGTAGAAGGGGAAAAACCACTTTGATTCAGAAAGTTAATTTTTTAATGAAATGCATTCTACTTGTATCTGATTTGACGTTTTGTATTTAAAAAGCTGTATTTATTTGTCATGACAATTTATATATATGTGCCATAATTGTACAGATAGCATGTTTTATGGGTATGGTTTCTAAATGGAAAATAACTTAATGTTTATATTCAATAAAATGATAGATGCATAACTGGTTTTTCTGCCACTCATTTGCCTTAAGAAATTGAATTGATTACAGTTTCAATGGAGGCCTGTATCCCAACCATATGCAAGAGACTTCTGAAACCTTGTGGAGCATCTGATGCAAATTTGTCAGCTAGAGTGCCTATAAGAGGAGATGAAATAGAGAGTTAAAATTTATTTCATTTCATATTCTCTTGTTTCTTTAAAAATGTTTTCCCCTGTAGTTGTTAAAACTGGAGTATCACCCTTCTATATC
>JANHFJ010000657.1:135190-146977 GCA_032468195.1 Cerberus rynchops | reverse complement strand
ATTGTGTGTGTGTGTGTGTGTGTGTTGTGTGTGCATGCATTAGAGAACAAATGTGAAATGTATTTGCAGAAAGTATATTATATTTAATTAAATGAAACTTAACTGATATGGATAAAACCAATTATTTTTACATTGGCATAGAATAAAAAGCATTATTCACAAAGTTTTATGAAAGTATTTAACAATACTTTTTAAGGCTATGTTCATAGCTATGAATTTCAATGGCATAGGATAATTATTGTTAATTACATAACACTGTGTTAAAAATAAACTTCTTTTTCCCAAATGCATGAAAAATCTCTTTGGAGAGTAGTCCATTACAATATGGGTTTAACAGAATAATTTGAGATGAAAGGTTATCTGAATAAATTGATAATTTCCCCTGCTCTTTCTCATAGAACAAACTGTAAACATAATGCAATTACCTGGGAAAATAGACTATTCCTCTCTCATGTCACATTTAGTGTGTGGCATATGCAATATGCAGAGTATACTCATGCAGTGAGGCTCTGCCAGATGTTACTTCCTTAATGCAGTCCAAGAGGAAGCAGCCTCTTGTTCAATGTATATCCACCCTTTATTGGCCCCATCGCTTTTTCTTGAACATAAAGATTGATTCAGTAGAGCCAGACGATGCTTTTCATAATCCAGAAATAGTAACTGCTATTGCCAAGCTCATAACTTTCATCAGGAGTATATGATGTACAGCATTTGTGGGGAACTTGTCCTTCTCATAGCTTATACAGAAGGTAAGCCTTAGACTAAACACCATAAAAGGCGACTAGCCTATATTTTTTAGGGTTTTAAATCCAGTAAAGGAACAACAAACATGCTTTTGTGGGAAATCATAAACCAAGACAAAGTATATACAGCATGGCTTCTTGACTTCTTTCTACCTTCTTTACCAGCAAAGGACATAGGCTCTGTCTGTAATCTTCGGTGTAATGAAATATGTTGCAATTCTCTATGTTTGTATGTATATACACTTTTTCTTCCAAGGACTAATCAGAGTGAGTATATATGTGTAGCTTCTATGTGTGTATATTTTGCTTTCCTCTCATATTGTGCATGTGCACAGGAAGGCATGGGAAGGACTCTATATGCGCTTGTCTGGGTCACATGATTAAGGGGGAAGGGTAGACTAAGCAACATGCCAGCTGATTGCCTAATCTCCTTTCCCATAAGGATACATTAGAGCAAATTTTCTGAATTTATTTTCTCTACTCCCACAGCCTGATCCAGCTTGCTGATTTTGCTCTGTTCTGAATTTGGAGAATTATCCCGCTGATAGACAGATAGAGAGACAGAATCTCAAGTTCATTTACATAATTGCTTTTCAACTTTTCCTTGGGTTGACAAGAATAAAAACTACCAATTTTTGCTCTCAAGAAAACTTTTGCTAGCTATTTTAATATATAGCATAATTATAACTGCTATACTGTAATACTGTATGTAGCCATTTTTAATACATAATTATAACTACTGTACTGTTACACAGCTTTACTTAAAATGATAAACAGAGTATTAACAGCCTTATGTCATTTATAATTCGCAACATGTAGCGTAAACTAAGAGCCTTCTTCGCACAAAAAATCCAATTGTTTATAAAATGAAGCCACAGGACTTGTCTTTGCAGATGACAGTGTGACATTCACAAAGAATAAACCTGCAACAATATTTCATTAATCTCATCAGATTAAATGTAGAGAGATCAACTATCTATATCATTTAAGTATTAGTTGTATTAATTAATTTCCAATCTTTCTGATTATTCATTAATCCAGAGTAAGAGGATTGTACTTGTCTCCTAAAGCAGGGGTCCCCAAACTCTGGGCTGCGGCCCACTAGTGGGCCATAAGGTGTTTGCAATCGGGTCACGAAAACAGCAGGCGAGTGCACTCATGCATCCACACTTGTGCGAGCAGTAGGTGAGCACGTGCACACCAGCTCCATTTGCATGAGCAGCAGGTATGCATGCCAGTTGCTCACACAGAACCATCCCCTCTCCCGGTCTGCAAAGCCAAAAAGTTTGGGGAACTCTTGTCCTAAAGGCTGCAGCTATTGCAGTAAGATGGATAAAATGAAGTTAAAACAACATGCATTATTTTAACATTAACACAAACCTTTCCAAGAAGAAAAAAAAGATTTTTACATTACACTCAGCTGTAATTTATAATTAATCTTTTGCTTCTGAAAACACACAAGGCTCTTAGCCACTCTCTTCACTGACATGCTTAATAAAACAAAATATTTTAGGGAAATTGGAAACCATACCTTTAACTCTAATCAGATTAATATTTCATTCCGTATCTTCATAAGATGCACTTTACACATTTACAACAAATGTTTGTTCAGATAAATAAGTCACTGCACTATTATTTCTAATTATTGTAATTTAGAATTGGAGCGATGCTAAACCAATTTTCTGGTTCACTAATCAACCTCACCTTGGAGAGAAGGGCAGCATCCAAGTTTGACAAACAAACAAACAAACAAATAATAAACACGGTTCAGAGCAGCTAGCTCACATCTAGGTCAAACTTTAGTTTGAATCTGGAGTTTTGTCCTTCCAGAGACCTGAAGTGCAAAAATCTGATTCATCCCTGTCAAAATATAACAGAATAGGAGAGTTGGAAGGACCCCATTCAAGCAGGAAACCCTATGCCATTGCAGACAAATGGTTGTCCAATCTCTTCTTAAAAACCTCTAGTGTTGAAGCATCCACAACGTCTGGAAGCAAGCTGTTCCATTGATTGATTGTTCTACCTCTCCTTAGTTTTAGGTTGGTTCTCCCCTTGATTAGTTCCCATCTAGTGCTTCTTGTTCTGCCTTCAGGTGCTCTGGAGAATAGGTTGACTTCCTCTTCTTTGTGGCAACCCTCAGATATTGGAACACTGCTATCATGTATTTCTTTCCAAAGAAAATTGCTTTATCTCAATTTAATCCTTTAATGTCAATGCACAACATGTGTGCAGTGAAATTGAATGAACCTCCATCGGTACAATCACACAAAACATAGAAACACAGAATACATTCAAACACAAAATACATCTCCAGACAAATCCATAACCCCAGGAAACACTGGGGCTAGGCGCACATTTCCACATACAGATACACACACACACATTATTCTACTGATATCTTTATCTAGTTTATACACAGAAGATTCTCACCCTTCTACAATTTGTTAATAAAAACAAATAGTCACTGACCTTGCCTTAGATTCTACACTTAAGAAGAAGCTTAATAAAAAATAATGCACTTTTCATTTTTAATTCTAATCTTGTTAATCTTCAAATGATCTTTTCCTTCCTTTTATTATGCAGCACTCCAAGGAACAATGCAAAAAGCAGTCCTAATCTACTATCTTCTGCTTGTTTATTTGCTCGTTGCTCTCGCCCAGAATAAACCCAATGGAATGCCCGGAAGAGCAAGGCGAAGAATAATCTATAGAAGACTACGAAAGACTCCCTTAAGAAATCACAGTTTAAATAAGCAGTCACAAATTAGACCTCCAATCTCTAGCACTCCACTAATGAGCATCCCACTTACAAATATTGATGGAGATATTACTGGAGTGTTTAACTCTCTTACCCAATTGAATGGCCAAGAATCCAGTTATAATATTTTGCCAGGTAAGCAGGAAAAAGTTATTTTTTTTATATTTATAAATCATCCATGTAAAAAAGAAAACTATTCAAAATAGATGGATTCTTCTTGCTTAATCTTGGGTATCATGTATGATTTTCATTCAGTGTAGAGAAATACCAGAAATCTTGGAGTGGATTAGGTGCTCTTCATCAAATGCATAGAAATAGATTTTATTATTTATTTTATGACCTCCCAACTCATACTGTGTTGATTCACAATACGAGCTCTCAATAAAAAACATAAACAAGTGTGATTCCCCCCCTACACACACACTCATGTCAGAGCACCAAGGGGCTTCTGGGTTGAAAGGACTAGCTGATGACATCACCATTGTCCTGAAGATGCCCGTTGGGGCTCCTTTAATGCCCCTGGCAGGAGCTGGAGTGAAGGATGAAAGCTAACCCCTGGGCAGCTCTTGGGTCTCGAATGCAGGCTTGCTAACCTCCTGGCCAGCAAGCACTCAAGCCACCATGCTCCACAAGTATGATTAAATCAAAAATACTAACATGCTAATGTGCAGGCCAAGCAATTTTCTACTACCAGATCAAGTTAAAATGTACAGTTAATTAATGCACATCTTTAAAATACTGTAGAACATCATAAAAATCAGGTGATTTTTTTCCCCAAAGCAGGTAAAAATGCCCAGGTATTTGTAGTCTAACAACTTTATTATCAGAGTACATGGAATTGGATAAATCAGTGAGTCAGCATTATTTAGATGGTAAACGTTTAGAACTGAAGTCATCATAGTAAGTGAACAATTCATATAACTGACATTTGCACTCTCAATGGATGTGCAAGCTGATTTTGTGAAAGTATGTTCCAAAGCTAATTCATAATTTTAATGCTCTGAAACAACCACCCTATGTTGACTCACTTGCCACAAAAGTGATGGAAGGCATATTATTTCTATCAATTTCAGTTGATCTGGGTCAAGACATTAGAAACAAACTGTTGTAAAAAATCACAGCTGTGTATTTAGAATGAGAGATTCAAATATTTATATTAGTAGTGTTTTCAGTTAAAAAGGCTTATATAAATCAGAACATAAACAGTGCCTATGCAGATTCCTGTGATGAAATACTTTAATACACAATATCTTAAGTCTCTATGCTAATATGATGCATTTCAAAGCTAAGTCCAATATTACATTAGCAGAAATCTCAGTTATAGCCCTTAAAATGTGGGTTTTCTCAGTATGGCCCAGTGTACCTTACAAATTTTTTCTACAAAGTTCCACAGCCCTTTGAAACACATCTGGATGGTACTGGCATATGGGGAAAGAAAAATTTACTTTATATTTCAATGCTATCCATTCTATCACTAAAGATATACAATTACATAAAACTCTGTATCTATTTCTCCAAGATATCCAAAACTAAAATGTATGCAGTCGCAACAATTTGGCTTAGCCATGTACACTAAAAACATGGCACAAAAATATTTGGAATAAATAAGTATAGTTTCATCAAGATATGAATTTAAGTAAAGGTGAAATCATGGCTTTTATTGACTTCATTGTGGTAAACAATCATACTGTAATATCCAACAGCAATCTTCTGAACATGTTACTATTTAACATGTTTGCAAACATTTATATACCAACTTTTAAAATATGATTGTATTATATATTTATAAGTATTTACTAATAGAAGATGTCTACAATTTATTTTGTTTGCTAATTCTAGAAATTATCAGTATTGTAGTTAGCTTGGTTGAGAAACGTTTTCATGGCAGATGATTTATTTTAGAAAACATCAGAAACTAATCTATAAACCACATATATATATATTCCAAAGCAATTATTCCTGTTTCAAGGTGCACACAATAAATTAAATAAATTAATTCAATGTGGAATTAAATAGAAAAGGTAGGTATATAAAGCAGGGGTTTTTTTAAATAAAAGGGCAATTAGAACACAAAGAATTAATGTAGTCTATTTTTAATCATCTCTAAAACTGTTCATTTGGAATCATTTATTTTCATATTAAAGGAAATGTGCTGGCATACATACCATACCTTCTATATGAAGTATTTTAGATCTCCCTCAGGAATCATCTGAAGTAATATGTAGTTTCCTCATTTTCCCCTTGATAGTTTCTTTTTATCTGGAATTTTATTCAAAGGTGGAACTAAAACCACTAAACTCAAATAAGTTGGAGCTCAGTACTGAAACTACATCATATTTCTGAGGCTGAAAGCATTGAGGTATCTGCCAAGGATTTCATCCATAAGGTATTTTTAGTCTAGTATTTAGAGTGATTGCAAGTGAAGATCACATTGGAAAAGAGCCTACCTATCTCTAGCTTTACAATCAAATGTTCGGTTAAATATAGTACATTTTATTAGGATGAACATATATTTTAGAAGATATTAAATACCTTTTACAAGATTTTTACATCTTTCTTTTCTAATTTATTATATTCCAGGTATGGTACAATAAATATTTATATTAGTAATGCGCATACCACAAGTAAGTCATCAATCAATGGATGACCGAAAGGTATTGAATTGTATTATCCTCTTTTACAAAGTTGTTATGAGAATTCTTTGAAATGAGTTCGAATCTTAGGTTTCTGCAGATCTAACCTGGCAATCTAATTGTTACATTATCAACTTCTCATGTGGGATAATACTCTATTGCATCACCACTGTCTGTCTGTCTGATCATAATACTGGTAGATTGCCACATACATCAAAATTTAGATACTGGTAGTAGAAATCAGTACACTTTATAATTATTGTGTATATATGTATAACAAAATCTGCTTTTGGCTTCAATTTCTTAGGAAAAGAAGGACGATGCTTTGCTAATGGAATGATTATGTTTGATAAAGCTGTGTGGTCTCCTAAACCCTGTGTTACATGCCTCTGTTCAAAAGGAAAAGTGTTCTGTGATGAAACCTCATGCAGTCCTGTGACATGCCACAAAACTACAAAACCTGAAGGGGAATGTTGCCCTGTGTGTCTGGAGAGTGGTACAGTATACTAATTTCTTATATACATTAAGTGTTACATGCATATGACTAAAACATTCATTTAGTGACTGTTCAAAGTTAAGATGATAGCAAAAAAATCTAGTTTTTGCACTTACAACCAGTCCTTGCATTTACAATCATTACAGCATTCCCATGATCACTTGATCAAAATTTTGGCACTTGGCAACTGGCATATATTAACAACGCACTTCCAGGTCACATGATAAACATTTGTGATCTTTCTTCCCAGTTTCCAACAAAGTTAATGGGGAAAGCCACATTTGCTTAATGACTGTGTGACTCACTTAACTGCTGTGTAATTCAATTAACAACTTAACAACAAAAAAGATGGTAAAATTGGGCACTGCGCTGTTTAGCAATGGACATTCCAGTTCTAATTATGATTGTAAATTGAAGTGTACATGTACATTTCAGGGTATATTAATTTCTTCTATATAATTTGAAGATAATATGCATACAAGCACATTTCAGCATGTGTCTTCAGTTATAGTCAAAAGTTGCAAGGGAATGAAAAGGGAAATAATTCAGTGACCTTTGAATGCAACTGAAAATTAGTTTGGAAATTGGAATTTGTGAAAATATTTAATCATACCAATAATAATATTTTAAAAAATCATTCAGAATAACATCCTGAATGGAATATAATCCCTCTAGGGCTCTCTCTCTCTCTCTCTCACACACACACACACTCACTCCAATCCCAAAATATCAACATATGTGTGTAGTGTTCATAGTATACAATATTGTAGTATACTAATAGTTCATAGTATACTATTGGTTAAGATATTGATCAGCCTCAAAGTCAATACTTAAGAACAGTTTAGTGGCATTTGCTCCATAGTGGTAATGATAGCATCCTTATTCTTCTGTCTCAAATCACCTTCTAAGTTCACATCTGATAGCCATTAAATAAAAGCCACAAAGATGGACATACATTTTATGTCCATGCAGGCTCTGGACTGTTTGTGGACTGCTTACTTACAGCTTGTAATGTGGCTTCAAAAGATCGTAAATTTTTAACATTATGATGTAATTTATACACATTAACAATATTATATATTTTAAATATGGTTCAAGACAATCCCGCTTCACTCAATGCAGCCCAGACTCGCCAAAAAGCTGGGCTACATGATCTAAACTTTCAGAAAATATTATTTCTTAATCACAATTTTCTTTGCTTACTATCTACTATTATTATAATAAAATACATGTTTTATATGAGATCAGAATCAAACAGATTGACTCAAAAAGTATGTTGGAAGATTGCAAGTTGGTTGAATTGCAAATAAAAAAAACCTTTCTGTCATAGGAAGCAATGGAGACTTGTGACAAACTCTAAACTCCCTTGCTTTTTACCAGGACACACAGATAAGTGGAGCTGCTGTCCAATGTAACACCTATTCAGAGGTAGCTGCGTGTCTGTGTGTAGAGAATACGGAAGATAATATTGACAGAAATATGCAAGAACCATTACCTGGACAAAAGGGGCTAAAATATGTTTTAATTCCTGAGAAATGAGATAACATGTTGAGTGGTACAGACAGATCCCTGCTTGATTAACTGTAGTATAATAAGAGTACAGCACAGTCAAACTGGCATTATTTTATTATTTATTGTAGCCCATCTTAATAAAGGTAGTTTAGCTTTCTTGCAGAATTGATTTCCTGGTCTGATCAACTTAGTGGAATCACTGTGGAGGAAACAGAGGGAAGGAGTGGCTTTGAGCACACAGTTAAGCTTGCCATCTTAATATTTTTAACTTCACCTGTCAATGTCTTCTCAATTATTCTTGCATTATTAAGAATAATTCCTTGGTATATCAATATACCAAATCAAACCAAATCACATGTAACAGGAAAAGTTTCTGAAAAGCTCACATGACAAAGCAAGCAATAACATGCTCTTGAATCACAGCCAGTAAATCTTCAGCACCAGACAGGAGAAAAGAAAGAAGAGCTGACTTACTGCCAATCCCAAAGCAAATATTTTATCTTGCCATTTTAGAGACTTTACAACAGGGCACAAACCTATACACATATTCAGTCTAATCCAAACCTTAATTAGGGCTGAAATCAGCAAAGAGCCTTGATGTTTTAAATGTAGCTTGAAGCTCAAAATTAACAGTTCATCAAACTAATTTTAACTACATTGTACTAGTATCTTTGTATTAATAAAGACATGGTAACAATTTTGGTAAAAGCTGTTTTATGAAAGACAATAATGCACATGTTTATTTTGCTCAATGTACTATTCTCTCACTTGAACTCTAACATCCATAGCAAATAAGTTTATAAAAAATTTACCAGCGGTGCATCTACTGTGAGTAGCCTTCTTGTTCAGCCAGGTGTTTTTACAGCTGCTGCCCTCTGAATATTTTATTACCCTATTAGCCCATCCATCAAATCAATAGCAGCAGGGACATAACCAATTGATTTTTTAAAAAACACCAGAATTGTCAGAACATTTGAAACAACATAATTTGAAAGTTTTATTTAATGTCTTTTGTGTCAACTTTTAAATAGAACGTTTATCTATCTATCTATCTATCTATCTATCTATCTATCTATCTATCTATCTATCTATCTATCTAGTAATCTTAATAGTAGTTTTTGAGTCAGAAGACTTTAAAATCATTATGTTTTTCACATCTTGATTGTATCTTAACACATTACACCTTTGTTTTTCTGTTCAGAAAAATAAAAAACTTGGAATTTTTATGAGACTTTATACTAGTATCCAATTAACAAATTTTCTTTGCATGAAATATTTATGAACAAGATAATTAGAGCACCTAATGATAATAAGACTAAAAAATTAGGACTTTAATATTTAACTAAATATTTCATATAGTCCCTCTACTCCCTCTCTCTCCCCCCCTCTCAATAGTATAGATAAATATAAGTATATCCAATAAATCCAATAAAATAACCCATAAAACCACAGAAAATAACAAATTAGTCCAAATAAACCATCTAATATTTCTGATCTTGTATACAATATTGTTTGCATGCAATATTGATTTTGCATACACTTTCAGCAACATTAACTATAGGTATATCTTCAGGTATATCTTTATTGACAGACTATAAAAATGGCATTACGACCCTGTATTAAAATAGCATTGTTTTTTCCCCTCCTTATATTCAGTATTAACTACAATTTCTCAAGGTGACACAGCTGAAGTTTCTGGAGATTCTCCTGTGCCAACTAATCCGAGGGAATCAGTCTTGCATTACACACAGACACAAGATCCGGTGCAAAAGAAGGAAGGAACCCTTGAAAAGAATATTCCTATAAAAAATAAAGCAAAGATGAAAAAGAAGAGAATAAAAAGCCACAAACCCAGAAGAAAACATGAGCATGTCAATGATCAAAGGGAAGAAGAGGTGGAAACCAGATCAGAGGAAGAGAAAAGAAGAGTTTATGAAGAAGAGGAGCTGAGAATTGAGAAAGAAATTAAAACCCAAGAGCGAGAACAAGAAAAGGAGCAAGAGACACCACAAGAGCAGGAGCAAGAAGAAAATGAACAAGAGAAGGAAGGAAGTGAAGAGGAGGAAGACATACTCCGTGGAGATGTGTTCAGAATGCCCCCACACTTCCCAATTCCTGAGCCTTCTACTGAGATTCCTCCTTTGCCAACTGGATGCTCTGTCTTAGAAAATACAGTAAGCTGTGTTAACACCAAACTCACACATATACCCGTAATCAGGGATGAAGAGCTTACAAGCATAGAGCTTGACGGTAAGGATTTAAAAAAAAAAAATACATTGTATTTTAAAAGTGTTCTTCATCCAAATAAAACCCCAGAACTGTGTTCAAAGGCATTGTTATAATTATGACAATATAAACACAGTAAGTTGCTTCCTATTTATTCTGTTCCCAGTGCGCTCCTTTTACTTTTACTTCACTCACTGCAGAGGCATAATTATTATTTTAAAATAGGCTGTCTTCTGAAGAGAGTTGAAAAGATCTCTCTCTTGTATTGCATGTAGCAGGTTACTGCAAAGGCAAGCACTGCGGAAGATCTTAAGAAATTAATCTCTTACTCATTCATCAGATTTTCCAATGTTGCACTTGATCAAACAGTCATGCTTTCTGCAGCTGCTATGAAAATTGGGAAAGGAAGGAGAGATCATTTTTATTTCCCGTTTGCTGTTTAATGAAGAGACCATATAAATCCTTACTAAAAAAAAAAGTTCCAGCATAAAAAAATGATTATTGTCTTCCCTTGTGTTTGGGAAGGGAATATTTATATTTTACTTATACTGTAAATTGAAAAAAAGAAATGGTCAGCAATTGGAATAACATTCTTAACGTTTTTCTTCCTTTTCCCTAGGGAATGACATCACTGAAATTCCAGATGGAGCTTTCAATGGGATACCTAATTTGGAGAGAATTGATCTTCGTAAAAATAAAATCACATCGTCTGGCATTGGTCCACAGGCATTTAAAGTAAGAAGAATCTATACAATCACAGACAACTACACACATACACAGAGGTTATATTCAACTTTGGATGAAAAGTTAAATAATTTCATTTCTTGCAACACTGGCAACATTTACTTTCCTTTTTTTATTTTCAACATTTTAAGTGCTTTAAATACTAGCACGTTTATCATATTATTCATATTATACAACATTACTGCATTGAAATAATATAAGTGGATCGTAATTTCTTTTTGGTGCCCTCAAGTCAGTGTTGACTCTTGGGGATGCATAGATAGGTCCCTGCAGTTTTCTTGGCAAGATTTAGAAATGTTTTGTCATTGTCCCCTTCATAGAACTAAGAGAGAGTGACTGGCCCAAAGTCCCCAGCTGGTTTTAGGCCTGAAGTAGAATTAAGTCTCCTGGTTTCTAGCCTGATGTCTTAACTACTGCACCAAAATGTCTCCAATTTACAACATTACAATTTTAAAAAAGTAAGAATATAAAAATGTCCCTGTGCTTTAAATAGTGCAGTATTGTGTTTTTGCTTATTATAGATTGCATATTCTTTCATCCATGCCTTTTTACTTTAAAAGTTTCTGTCGTAAAATTCTATTATTTTCCTGAAGACTTTTCATCATCAAGTTTGCTGATGACACCGTTGTGGTAGGCCTGATCTCTGACAATAATGAGACAGCCTACCTAGAAGAGA
>JANHFJ010000657.1:34357-44448 GCA_032468195.1 Cerberus rynchops | reverse complement strand
AGATGAAAGGTTTCGTATGGATGCTCGTTTCCTTGAAAGTGATAGTGATGAGGAAGGTAAGATATAAAGTATTCTGTTGATTGCTAGTAGAATGCTTGCAAGATTTCATTACAATAAACTTTTTTCTATAATTCTTTTGAATATTTATTTCCCAGTAATTCTTCTGCATAGATAAAAAGGTCCTTCAAAAACATTTTACACATGATTTAAGGTACAGAATGGAAAGGGGACTAATATATGTTTCCTTGAAAAGGGGAAAAACTAAGTATGTTAGTATATTTACATTTATACTTTTTACTTAACAGGAACACACTCAAAATATAAAAAGGTATTTCACAGAATCTCTTAGAAACATCTTCCACTGTAAACTGGTAATAATGAAAAATGCTGGGTATATGTCTTTAATTCTATTTTTAGACTATGGATTATTTTAGAAAGTGACCTGAGTTCTAGTTGTTTTGGGGCTATACCTCATGTAATGCATTGCTGTTGGCATAGAGATACTACTATCTCTACGGAGAGTCAATGGTTAAGGCCTGGGCCTAGAAACCAGGATACAGTGACTTCTAGTCCTGCCTTATGCATGAAATTCAACTATGTGACTTTGAGCCAATTACTTTCCCTAAGCCCAAGCTACTTTACAGGGTCATTATTGTGGGAAAAATAGGAGGAGATAAAGGTATTAGGTATGTTTATTACCTTGAGTTATACTACATATGTATAATAAATGGGTGGGATAAAAATCTAATAACCATAGTAATGATATATAGACAGTGGATAGTGATTATTGAGGACCTATCTTTGATCTGACAAATAGAAATAGGCATCTTAAATGAAACCTAACCAAAGTATGAAGAAAATATATCCAGAGGGGCGAAATTGGTTTGGATGTAACAAAATTTGATTTCTTCATTGTACAAAATAGTTGCAGTGAGAATCACTCTTCCATGCATTCATTCTCCTTTTTTAAGCATAGGTAATGGAGAAATTGTAGCTAATCTTAAAGAAAATACTTTTGGACAATGAAATACAGTTTAATTAACATACAAATTTGCTAGTGTTTCTGTCTGAATCTTATTCACATCCAGATTCATAAGGATGTACATTGTCCTGACACAACCAGTGTGTTAAGCCTGGGCACTGATTGAATCTATTAATTTAGACTTATAAGCAAGCCACAATTTACAGATTTGATTGCAAATCAGTGTCGATCTATCCTGTATCTTAATAAGTAATCCTTCCAGTTGAGCTTGGGTCCAGGTGATCAAATTCTAATCGTTGTTTTGAGCATAGATCAATATAAGTAACAGCAATAATAAACTATTTCAGGAATAACATTGAAACCAGTAAGATATTAAAAAATAAAAATCTAGCATTACCAACCCAATACTATAATATCAAAGGACTAAGATATTTTAATATAAAGCGCTGCAATGTTTTGATCTTTAATCCAAGTTCTCATGTGTTCTGTCCTGCACAACTTGTGATCTAGTACAGAGTTTTGTATTAAAATAATGTACAATCTGTTGTAATGGCTGGATGCAATTGGTATCAGTTCTATGAATTCAGTAACTAAGTCTGTTCCATTTTTTTCCTGTTAGAGGAATCGAAGAAATCGGTAACAGAGGAAGAAGAGGAACTTTCTTTAGAAAAGAAGAAGAATCTTGAGATCTTGAAAAATCTTCTACATATCGATGTAGATTCTCCCAAACGTAGGAAGCTGGCTGCAGAAAGCCAGAAATTCAGGTATGAAAATTACTTTAGTAGAAAAACTAAGGCCGGAAAAATTAGCATTATTTTCATAGTACTGCCCTAAATTAAACACTAATTAATCTAGTATTGCAGGCAAGCTTTGAGATATATTGAAACTATGGAACTAAGATAAATTATAAAGCATTTTACCCTGATTTGAAGTTATTTATTATTTTATTACTGTATAGTTAAAACATACTGAGTCCTCCCTGAAATAGGAAAGCATAGAAACATAATTAAATAATTGCAATCATTTCTAATAATATAGTGTTGCGTAAAAGGATAATAATTTCTTGACACTTATAGAAAAATATATCCCTAGCTGATTGCAAGCAAAGAGTTGCGAACGTAACATTGCTAATTAACACTACAATCCTAAACCCATTTTTGTCAGATTGTCCATTCAACTCAACGGGATTACTTCTCAGTAGAAATGTAGCCTGGAATTATTTGACATTTTATTGATTTACCATATTTTTTAAACTATAAAATGCACCGTCCTAGAAGACGCACCTAGATTTAGCGGAAGAAAATAAGAAAAAAATAGTTTTTGGCATCTGCATGTCCCGTTTTCGCTGTCCCTGGCTCCAAGAAGCAGTCTGCAGGCCAAAAATGGGCCCATTTTTGGTCTGTAGAATGCTTTTGGGGGCCAGGGAGGGTGAAAAGGAAAAGGATGCGTGGAGGGTTCAGGAGGCCAAAAATGGCCCCGTATTTTGTCTATAAGACACACAGAAATTTCCATCCACTTTTGGGGGGCGGAGAGGCGTCTTATAGTCTGACAAATATGGTATATATATATCTTCAAAATACTTAGAAATGTTGTCATAGAATGAAAAATTTTATCCCGTGGAATTTTTATAGTATCTAAATTTACTTAAAGATGCTTAATTCTTCTTATTGTTATTATATAAATATTATTTATTTATAGAGATATGAATACCTTACGCTATGACCCCACAAGGCAAGATCATGCAGTGTTTGAAAAAAGGCCAGCTAACATTGAAAAAGAGAGGTAATGATTCCATCAGAGGCTGATTATGAGAACTAAGCTGTCTTTTCATTGACCAGTTTACTAGCTCAATTCTGTGACTGTTTACAGTCAAATGTTTATTTTATTTAGCAAATGAATAAAACATTTCAGTTTTTAATTAGAATTGGGATGAAAGAATGAGAACAAAATCTTTACTTTGGAGGAGTTTCAGCGGAAATTTTCAATTTTAAAAAGTTTCTTAATTATCAGGACTTCTAAGAGTGATGGATTCCCTTTTTAGGAGGCACATTGGTCATCCATCAGATGTTGAAATTAAAAGTTATATTTTTTCTGAATTGTATTATAAAACAATACAAGTATTTTACTATGTGAAAAAATAACCCAAGTTAGGTTATTGTGCTTACTGGGAATTATATATTGAATGCATTAACAAAAATGGATTGTGGAAGCATCTGCATTTGTATTTCTTTGGTGTAAACCTCTGATATAATATAAAGTACTTGTACAAAGTTATATATTTGATCAGTCAAATATTAGAAATTAACACATCCTTATTTACCTCAAATAGTAAAGCTAAAAAGAAGAAGAAAAAAGAAGAAGCTCAGAAACTGCCTGAGGTGTCTAAAGATACATTTTACAATATCGCAGTGGACTTAAAAGAAGCACTTGGATCTACAAAACAGGATGAAAAAACCGAAATAATACCCTGGGACCAACATTATGATGCTAAACAAATCCCTTCAACTGATATACCAAAATTCAATGCTGAAAAAGAAGAAGGAAACAAGGGCTTTACCTTTTCTTTTTTTGGTGATGAAGTGGCAAGATCACCTATTAAAGAAGGTATCTTTACATATTCTAAACCAGGGATGTCAAACTCGCGACTTGTGGGCAGGATGTGTCACATGCTGGCCATACCCACCCGTTTTAGTGAAGGGGAAAAAAGTTGCGATACGTCACATGATGATGTGTCATTGTGAGTTTGATACCCATGTTCTAAACTGTAGTCTCAATATTTCAAAAATGTTTTTGCATTAGCACCCTTTAAGACCTGATCACTGTGTTGCAATTTGTGTGGGTCTTTTCTTTAAAGAACAGAGTGATTTTATTGTGATGACAGATGAAATATGTTAAACTAGTTCTGTACTACCTGCCCTGGTTTCTAAGCTTAATGGATGGAAATGATCTATAATATTCCAGGTTTGCTCATATCTAAATATTGCTTCTATCTTTTATTTTTACAGAACTTTAATATTACTCAGAAATATTATAAATACACCAGGACCATCAAAAATATACATTCAACAGCTTTTCTATGGTTTTTACAGTGGTATCAGATTGAAGCCATTGGTGTCTACATACTATCTTTAATATTACCGGTTGCGAATAGGCCACATGGCCCGCTAGCAGGCCCTGACCCACAAGTTGGGGACTCCTGATTTAAAACATGTGACTAGTTGATGAGGAGCACAAAATGGAATAATTTATATATTGAAATCTGGCTTGTGAGTTTACTTGATCTATCTATGAGAACAAAATGCTCACAGCCTGCCATGTGAAATGATGAGTTCTTCACTGATAGTCTTTAGTAAGAGACTGGAAGCTTACCTGCCCTGAGTAGAGGGTAGACTGGATGACTTCCCAGGTTACAACCAACCCTAGGTCCATTTAGACCTGTTAAAGTGATTCAGCAAAACATCTTAGTTATTATGGTTTATGATTGTGTTTTCTAGGCAGCTAGAAAATAGATTTATTATTTATTTATTCATTCATTCATTAAATTTATTTGCCACCTATCTCACCATGGGGCTATTGGATGGGTTACAACAATAAAACAGAAAAAAATTATAAATATAAAAATATAAATCGTAAAGGAATAAAACAATAAAAATAAACATGTTGGTATAAATATGTTGACTATTCATAACCAACAATTTGCCAGGCCAGCTCTTGCACACTTAGAGACCAAGATCTAAGAAATGAATTAATATGTAATAATCTGGGCACTCATTATTTGGATTTGTAATACTGTCCTGCTTTATAAATAGCATTTTCAGTATTAGAATTCTTTCTACATGCAATTTCCTTTGTAAGATAATGTGGTTGTAAAGCAAGTCATCAAGAAACTGGACCTGATTTTACAAACATTTTTACTGTGTTTGTTAAGTGAATCACTGTGGCTGTTGTTAGGCTAACCACATGGTTAAGCCAATCCAGCTTCCCCAATTGATGTTTTTATTGGAAATCAGCTTTGAAGTTGCAAATCATGATCACATGACTCCAGGATTTTGCAATTGGTTGTAAATGCAAGCCGGTTGCCAAACCCACAAATTGCGGTCATGTGAACGTGGAGATAATGTAACCATCATAAATGTGAAGAAGACAGGTTGTAAATCACTTTTTGTAAATTAGAACTGTTGTTAAGCAAATGATTTTAAGCTATCTGGACTTAAGGATTATCTGTAAATGTTTTTACATATTGAAAATGGTTGGGTCTTGCTTTCCTTTTTTATAGATCCATACATAATTGAAATATTAAAACCTTCAAGAGTAGCCTGGCAAGAAGATCCCCGTTTTCAAGATAGTAGTTCAGAAGATGAAGAATCAGAAGCAGCTGAAGTACAAGATGTCAAAGAAAGGTAAATTATACTTCTGCAGTATTCGTTCTAGATAAGATAGAACTCAATTTTAACATAGTGAGCCAGATTACGCATTCTCTGGAATGATCGACTATCAAATATTTTTCCCCAAAACGAAGCCACTTATCTATATTGTTTACTGTAGTTTCATTAGTGGCAGCCAGAAAGCCTTAAACTAATGTTACATGACTTCCCCGTCCCATTGCATTTCCCATCATACCCCATGCTTTTCCTAAAGATTATATGGGACCACACAAGAAGGACAAGAAGGAAGGAAGCTCTGGTTTCTGTGTGGTCTTGTATCCTTCATAATGTGTGAAGATGTTACTAAAATATTCACCTCATACATTCAGTCAATCAATCAGCATTACTTTCTGGGTCTTGCTCTTGAAAAACAAAATGACTATTTCCTGATTATGTCTGAGAGTTTGAATTCTCCAGCTTTTTAATGCAAATAAATGTGAGACACTAAATAGTTTGTTCATTTAATTCATCTTCCAAATAAAAAGATATGGTTCTTTCTCAAAATGCATTTATTGCTCAGGTTTGAAAAAGTAGTTTTTTTGTCTTTGTTTTGGAAATTAATACTCTTGTTCCTTTTTCAGTTGTCCAGCTGAACTACATTCAAATATTAGATTTTTCTTCTTCTCACAAGATGATGACAGATTAAAAGGTAAAAATCAGGAGGGGGGGGGAATCTTCTTAATTATTTTAGTTACCAACATGGTTATTCTTCAGATTTATTCTTAAAATGTAAACAGCAAAGTTATTTTAAGTTAGAGGTCTCCTAAGTTTTGGTTGCTGTGCGTACAATATGCAATTTCTATAAGTTTTTCTACATTTTTGGAGTTTTAACATGAGTTCAGATTGCTGTGGATAACATTATCTATTTTAGTTGCCCAAGAATTCTAGCTTAAAAATTATTAAAATTGATGTCATTTTAAGAAACTTCTATCTGAACAATGGTTTGGAATTCCACAGAACACCAATATTCTGTGATATTTTTTTAAAATAGTTTTTTAAAAGATCAAGTACAATGTTAGGAGCATCCTGTGACTGACAGGACCTTATGGTTTTACCTCTTATCAGTGTGCTGGAAGGGTAAAATTTTCTATCCGCCTCTTTCAGGTGTTTTTAAACTCTGCCTCAAAGAATTCGGGAGCCTTTGAAGCAAATGTTGAGGGGAGAGAGGAATACAAGGATGAGGAGAAGAGGGCATCTTTCTCTTGTAAAAGAGAAACCTTAGGTTTAAAAATGTGCTAAATCTGATGGTCCGTGAACTTTGTATGTGCAATTTCTTTTCTTGAGACCATTAGGATGAAAGCATGCAATCTCAACAGCAGGACAGAAAACACCATAATACCTTGAGCTATGGAAGTACAATTGTTTCATCGAGGCAGCCCCTGAGCCCTTGGCTTATAGGGATCACTTACTTCTTTCTTGTTTACAGGGCAGGCAGTTGACAAAGCTTACATTTTTCTTTATGCTTTTTCTAGAGGGCCCCAAGCTCTTCTATAAAGCTTCAGATCTTGATGAAGAGACAGAGGATTGGGAAACTAGGCGCCAAATATTGCTTGAGGTATGTGGCTAAAGATATTTGGGCCAGAGGCTATTTCTTACTTTTGTTCCAGGATCCTAGCAAACCAAAATCTCAATCTAAGATTCATTCTGTTTTCTATCTATCGTTTTTATATAATATTAATTTGTCAGTATGCATCCTAGTTCCACTTTGAAACCTAGCTGGTAAGAAAGCTGCATTTTGCCCTTGTTGATTCATTGTGAGACATTGCTGGAAGAAGAGAAAACTGATTTCTATCCACATTTTTCAAAACTTGCTATTCATTGTAATATGGGCCCTGCTTAAATTGCTAAAAGCTGAAATGCTAATTAATTTTATAATACCAAATCTCTCATAAGAAATGTTTTCAACATTTCCAGGATTGTCGGAAGAAACATAAAGATGCAAGAAGAAAACTTAAAGCAAAACATTAACTACAGCAATTCTGCTAAAGAAGGAAGATTCAGAATATTGAATATACTTTGACTGAATTCTGGGATAATGGAAACCATTGAGAAAACAGATCTATGGATAGCTTGGAAGTATAAATTAGTGCTAAACAACTTTGTGAAATCAGAATAGATTTGTAGTTCTGAAGTTTCTAAAGCTTTATTATCCAGTATGAACATGTTTATTACCGGTATTAAAATTCTAAATTATGACAGGCAACAGTCTTCACAATTAACATTTATATTTATTGCCTGTCTTTTATAATCCTCGTCATACATGTCAAAAGACAATATTTAGGATTTCACATGCATGTAGGTTCTTTGCCACCAAAAAGCAACAATTGATGGACATTAATATCATTTGTTCTCTTATCTAGCCAAGACTAAGTATAGAACAAGGGAGGCAAGGATCAAATGTAATGCTTTGAGAGAGTGACTAAGTATTAAATTTATATAATGAAGTACAATTAACTAACAAAAGGCAGGCAGCTTTTCTGTACAGAATTACATAAATATATTTACTAAATATAGTCAGTTTAAATTATACAAAAATTTTGTTACTATTTATGTTAATATGAGATTATTTTTGTACCTTAAAAGATTGAATCCAGGCCATTGGGAAAGGTGGAGTTGGAAAAGTTAGATTCCTGGAAGTTTAATGAAAGTTCCTTTCATATGCATATTGTAATTGTGCACATAATACATCCCTGGTTGATTTTAATATAGCAAAAAATAAAACTGCAAATTGCATTGTTTCTATTTGAAACTGGTATCAAAAATATAGAATATGTAAATGATTGAACATCCTTATGGAATACCAATATTTTTAAATTTTAGTCTCTTTGTGGAATGTTGCTTTTGGATAGAGAATTGTCAAGCATTGTAGGCTTCTTTTCTTCCAACTTGTATCATAGATATAAATTGCCATATTCTTGCTTTTCAGTACAATAATGATAATATGTTTAAAGTATTCCCTAAAAGAGCCATCTGAGGAACAGGAGAAGAAAAATTGAATTTAAAGAATATTTGAAGAAACTGACTTGAAGGGGGAGGCTAGAAATCTTGAACTGCTTAAACTGCTTAGAAAAGAATGGATTTTCTATCAGTATAAACTCTTACAGAAAGTGAAATTCAGGAATCAAACTTTTAAGTTTAAAACATAGAATTAATAAATGAATTTTCAGAAACCAAGGCTTGTTATATTATATTTGGTAGGCAGTTCATTGTTTTTCACCTTTTATTTTTAAGTTTATTTTCTCTCTCTTGGCACAATGAGTAATTGTCTGCTGTGAACTTTACAGAGGCATCAGGAAGGGCATTGGGCCAGTAAACGCTCCAGCTCCATTCAGTCACCCCAACTCCACCCCGATGCAAGGGATTACCAGGTCGTTAAAAGAAAAATCTTAGTTTTTAATCTAGATATACAGTAAATACAATAAGCACACTATTCAAATATTGAGTGGCATTCCATCCTTCAATGCCTCATCCTAATTCCTAGTGTGGAGAGAGAATACAAAAGAGAGAAAGAATGAAAGGAAAGTAATTAGAGGGGCAGGAAAATGTGTGAAACGTGTAGGATTCCAGGTCTTCATTAGAACAATTACCATTCAGCTTGATTTGTACACTACACTTAAACATGATACAGTGACTAAACCACAGCAACTGGATTCAAACAACATGCTTTGTAAAATCAAACAAAATTCTATGGCTTAGTATGTTGCATATTCAGTTATTCAGTAAACATTGTTTACAATAAATCGTGACTATGATATTCAGTCTAAAAGTGCACCAGCCCATATCTTAAGGTATATTATTTGTTCTGGCCTAATTAAGACTGTTAAAAAAGTAGATTATTTTTATCTCCTTTAATATGTTATTTTTAAAGA
Source organism: Cerberus rynchops (assembly GCA_032468195.1). NCBI lineage: Eukaryota > Metazoa > Chordata > Lepidosauria > Squamata > Homalopsidae > Cerberus > Cerberus rynchops. The sequence goes on along the minus strand of JANHFJ010000657.1, from coordinate 35,173 downwards.
CCCTCCCTGGCCTGATGCATGTTTCCACAACTGAATGGAAGTCTTTGCCATGACTGATATTTTCCATGCTCATCTCTCATTGTTTTTGATACAATCCAATAGCAAATTATTCTATATTCCTTCAAGAATTATATAGAGACTAAAAGTATTAAATGGTTTCCTTACAAGATTTTATCTACCTTACTGCAGATAAATATAAAGAATCCAGATGCAGCAGACATATATAAAGAATTCTGATGCAGTTCTGGATGATACAAGCACTATACCCAGGGAATAATTAGCTATTGCTTTGCCCAGAAAAAAAGCACTGATGTTTCTTTAAGATATATGACAATATATCGTATCTTCATTTTTATTCCTGCTTCAGGACTGCTTGCTAAATTAGGTTGCAGATCATTGGGTTGTGCAAGCTTCTTCAAAATTGATAGTTCTTAATAAAAACTGTCCATCTTGTTACTGCACTGACCATGTTTTTATCTACCACCTCAATTCAGGGAAAAAGGAGGTATGATGATACAAAAAGATGGAATTAAAAAGAGTTTGAGGATTTTATTTCTCCCCGCCAATAGGTAATGCTACAGTGGATTTTGAGGCTAATTCATTTCCCAAAAGTAAAATTCTGGTTTGCTAATGCAAATATAGTTGTCTTTATTGCTGTTCCCTTTCCCCAGTACAAATCTTACTGCCAGAGACAAAGTTTTACTCTTGTGCCATTTTACATCTCATTGTTTTATTCTCTAACTGTCCACTACAGTCCCTGCGATCAGACTGTCCCCAGTATCACCTACTTTTTCTCCCTTTGTCTTTCCTTTGATG
>JANHFJ010000649.1:160233-171967 GCA_032468195.1 Cerberus rynchops | reverse complement strand
CTCTCTAGTCAGAGATTCACAAATTGAGGCCTAGCTTCATTGTCAGGCAGTGGTGTTTCCTAGTAGTCAATGACAATTAAATTCTTCACTACCTGCTTTTCAGTTCTTCAATCCTCCATGGCACTTCAAAGAGAGGATGCTGAGAACAGAGAACAACTTCAACCTGCACAGATGTTCAGGTGGCAAAACATTCTGTGACCTTCATTTTGTACAAAAGGGGGATGTAGTAATTTCATTGTCCCGCCTCCATCCACATCTTTGATTCACCTTGTGCCAGGAATCTCTCCAGAAGTTCCTATGAGGGGGAGCTGAAAAGCTGCCAAGCCACCTTTCTTATTAAAAGAAAGGGAAGAAGGACTGAGGCAAGAAAACATATTTTTTCAATAGCTTCAGTAAAGAGATTAAAGGAAAAAAAAAACATTTTTAACTGTGGTTTCAGAAACAGTATTGCTAAGCTAGAAATAAACCGGGCTCAGATCTCAAACCAGTTAGTGTTATAGGGTTGTAGAGCTCTAGAACTGCTTTCTAATTGCATAGATTCCCCATATAGAAATACATCAAGTTTGACCTTTTCTTCACGCTATTCAAGAGGGAACTGTCCATTTGTTATGTGGAACAACATTTCTCATCCAGCCTTTGATATTAAAGCTCAACATGAAGTACAGCTTGGCATTATTTTCAAGTAATGCTTCCTTGCAGGTGTGCAGCCTTTAAAAGTGTACATTGCTGGCTTTGCCTCCTGGTCATTAGAATCTGAATTATTTCCAGATATCCCTGGCAATCTAGGATCTAAATCCTGGGCTGTAATTGCCTGTAGAACAAGTAGCAATCAGTTTTCACCAATAAAAGTTTTATACACAGTTCTTTCTGTCTTTCTCTGCAATTTTCAGTGTTTCAAGGAACAAGAGTTAAGATGGAGAAAGTATATGGTGCCATGGTGCTGATATGACATGGCTAGCATATTCTAGTAATAAGGGAGACCAGCCAAAAAGTTTGTAAATATGTTACATCATAACATAGTAGTCTTGTTATAATACTGCATTAAATAACAGTAAGAGACAATACAGGTAGTTTCAGACTTACTATCACAATTGAGCCCAAAATTTCTGTTGCTAAGAGAAACAGTTGTTAAGTGAGTTTTGACCCATTTTACAACATTTCTTGCCACAATTGTTAAGTGAATCACTGAAATTGTTAAGTTAGTCAACTGATTATTAAGTGAATCTGGCTTCCCCATTGACTTTGCTTGTCAGAAGTGTCAAAAGATGATCACATGTCTCCGGGACATTGCAACCATCATAAATTGTCAGTTGACAAGTGTCCAAATTTTGATCACGTGACTATGGGGATACTACAATGATTGTAAGTGAAAAATGGTCAATGCTGTTGTAACTTTGAGCAGTCACTAAAAAGTAGCTTGAAGACTACCCGTAAAAAATCTTTATAGCCCTAACTCTAATAAAGAAAACTATAAATATATATCATAAACCTACTTTACAAAGAACAAAAATTACACTCAGAGGATGGAGAGGTCTGTTCAGCTCAGCTGTACTTCTGATATAAAGAAGGAGGAGAATTCCTTTGTATCAAATAAAAAATGGTTAATTGGCCTTCTGCAGACCTCTTGTTAGGCCATGAAAGGTGTGCATCTGTCAAAAACAAATGAGTGTGCTTCCACCCCAGTTTTATACTATAAGCTATTCCAAGATATGAAACCTTTCAAGATTTAGAGTTACTCCGTGCTCCAAAAATCCACAAAAGTTCCCGTGCGGTTTTCATGGTACAACTTTTATTAATTTTGATCTCAAAAATTAATAGGCCGCACTTTGTAAATAACATGCTGTATTGCAGCTCATGAAGTTCATTAAGGTCCGGTTTGGGGAACTAAACCATATGGGATTTTTTTTTAAGTAGGAGGGTGACTTTTCAGTTAAGCAACATACATTTGGGCATGTCAGGGGAGTGAAATGTTTTACCAAGAATGTGCAATTAAGCATTTTAAAGCTAATGCTATTTTGCTTGTCTCAATGGTGTAAGTAATACTAGTAAATGTTTGGGAAAATGGGTACAGATTCTCAGCTTCTTAATAGCTGCTTGATTTTATACCTACACATTGAAGTCCCATTTTTGGAAACTTATGTGTATGGTGTCCCGTCATGTTAGGTTATTTATTTTTATGCTTTTGTACTCCAGCAGAGGACTTACGGGTAAAGATGACTCTTTCTGTTCCATCTAATAGAGTAGTTCATCCTATAGAATCTCTTGAGCTGAAATTATGGCAAAATTCACAGCTTAACTACCTGGTAACCACGCTGCTGAATACAGGAAGTCCTTGACTTATGACCACAATTGAGCCCAAAATTTATGTTGCTAAGTGAAGCATTTGTTAAATGAGTTTTGCCCCATTGTATGACCTTTCTTGCCACCGTTGTGAAGTGAATCATTGCAATGTTAAGTTAGTAACGTTGTTAAGTGAATCTGGCTTCCCCATTAACTTTGCTTGTCACAAGGTCACAAAAGCTGGCCACATGATCCTGGAACACTGCAACCATCATAAATATGAACCATGTGCCAAGCATCTGAATTTTGCTCACATGACCAAGGGGATGCTGCCATGGTTGTAAGTGTGAAAAACAGTCATAGGTCACTTTTTTCAGTGCTGTTGTAACTGTGAACTGTCACTAAATGAACTGTTGTAAGTCAAGAGCTATCTGTACAAGTGGGAGGAGATTATAAACCAAAAGATCTGCTGTGCATTTAATTGATTGTTCTTACTGTAGTCCCATGTTTTCTATTTCATAGAAATGTATTCTAGTTGTCCACTTTGCTCTTCACAAGGATTGAATTTGAGGTTTTTTAATACAAAATATACGTTGTTTTCTATTACATTTTATGTTTCCTCTCCATTTCTTAATATTGGCAAACCAGGGTTAAATATGTGGTTGGAATAGGCTCCCTTGGCAAATCACCCATTGCATAATTTGGGTTTCTTGGTTTTTGACTTAACATGGTGTACGGACTATTGTATTTTTTAAACTGTAGTTCGGAAACAATAGTTTATATGTGAACCAAGGCATTGTAGTTTATTTAGCAAACAATGCTAAAAAAAGACCTCTATATTTTGGAGTTTAATCAAGCCAGCTACTCTGCCATATTGATTTTCTAGAACAAAAAAACCCATGAAAATGTTAGCTAGCTAGAATGAACAGCAGAAAAAGAAAAAAAGGAAAATACAGACACAGAAGGTAGCCTTTATCTCTAGACAAGATAGTACATTGAAATATCTTAAACCCAATGGTGATTGAAAAATTGGAAGAACCTATTTTAAATGTCTATCTCTCAACAAATAGCAGCCCTGGGTTATCTTGCTTGCAAACAAATAGAATCAGACCAGGTTCATATTTGGATGGGACACCACAAGGAAGTTCTGCATCTGTAAAGTACCGGTAGATTAGAAAAAACAATCTCAGCAAAAGGTAATTGCAAACCACTTCCGTACTGTTGCCACATAAACTTGTGAATGTGTCTAAACACTCATCCACAATTAAGCTTGATTCAAAGGAGTCTTTACCTCACCAGTATTGGTTAGAATGTCTGGACTCTTTGCAAGGCAGGGTGAAGCTGTATAGAGAAATACTTTTTCTATTAGTAAATGTAAAGATTTATGGAAAAAGAAAGGTATGGGTTAACAATTCTCTCCCCCCCCCTTAACTGGGTGATGAAGCTTGAGGTGTGTGGCCGTTTAGCTGGCTCTGTTAATCCATAAGGTTCTATGGAAGAAGATAGTGAAAACACAAGTGTTCTTTATATTAAAAAAAAAGTCATTTTAACACACAAGAGCACAGATGAGTGGGAAGAAGAGACAGGCAATTTGCAAGCAGCATAGCACCCAGGATTCTCCCTCCATGGCTGTGCCGCCGCCTCTGTTAATAATGGCTTGTCGTCACCTCCTTCGGATGCTCTCTGCCAAGATTGCAACATCTATTGTGTTCTGTTTACAAGTCACAGATGATGCTTGGGAAGAGGCACAATCTGCAGTATAAGGAGTATCCCAGTGCCAGTCTTCATTGTGTAGCTAGGAGGATCGATCCTTCTTTCCCATTCCACTGCTCTTCTCAATTACAAAAAGAACAGGAAAGTCTCAAATGATCAGGGATGAAGTAGAAAAGCTGAGTGAGTAAAGACAGTCATTTAAGAAAAACAGGGCAAAACAAAACACAATTTGGGGCTTAGAAGACTCCTGAGTTCAAAACTCCTGAGTTCACACTCCTATGTATAGATTACAGCTTTCAGCTTGTTCTGTTCCTTGCAAGGGTTTTTAATTTCATTTTTTACAAACCAAATATTAGAACAAGTTTTAAAAGAATAAAGGGAAATAGTAATATATTATGCCAGTATAAATTTATAAAAATATAAAATAGATAATGCAGATTTAAAAAAAACTAAATTGAAACAGTGACGTATAGGTGGACAGTTAGCAAATCAAAACTATCCTGGTACTAATATATTCTTTTAATGCATCATTAAAAACTTAAAATATTGCAAGGTATTTAACATGCATTTTCTAATCAAAACAAGTCTGCATTCAACTTTAAGGTCTTGGTTTACACAGTTGGAATTATTCAAAAGGAAAAAGATGGTTAAGTTAATTTATTATTTTTTAAAAAAATAAATAAGACAAAACATAAACCTTGAATTTTCAGTGTGGCACAATTCTGTGTATTAAATTATACTTTAGTCTAAACTTGGTTTCCAGATAGAACTGAATTCCAGATTTACTTGCAATTTACTTGTTAAATCTGAAATTATTCTAGGCATTGAGACATACTCCCACAATTTCATTAGCCATTTTTTCATAGAGGGGATCAAATAACTTTTTCAATGAAAAGCATACAAAATCCTTGCAGCAGTTAACATATAATTAATCATAGAGGAGTACTATGTAGTAAGAAATGTGAAAAATCTTAACTTTATCCTGTTCAGTTTATTGTTATCCTGTTAACAATAACATTTTGGAATCTATCCACTGAGCAAATTTCTTGGTGGTGTCTTCATCAAAAAAGTAGACATTCTTATGGAAGCAAAAGAGAAATCAGAACTTCTTTTGTATATTTATCCAGACCATTCTTTAAGTTGCTTTATATTTCATAATCTCTTAACATTTATTTTTCTGAATATCAACCCAAATTCATCTTTGTCTTCCACTTCTATGAAAGTGATGAAACGAACAGAACAGGACAGAACAAAACAGAACAGAACAGAATAGAATAGAAGCTGGAAGGGATCTTGGAGTTCTTCTATTCCAGCCCAAGCAGGAGAACCTATACCACCATTTCAGATAAGTGATTGTCTAATCTCTTCTTAAAACCCTCTAGTGATGGAGCACCCACCATTTCTGTAGGCAAGCTGTTCCACTGGTCCTCACTATTGCCCTCACTATTAGGATGTTTCTCCTTAATTCTAGGTTGCTTCTTTCTTTGATTAGTTTCCAACCTTTGTTTCCTGTCCTGCCCTCTGGTGCTTTGGAGAATAATTTGATCCCCTCTTCTTTATGGCAGCCCCTCAAATATTGTAATACAGATATCATGTCACCCCTAATTCTTCTTTTCTTTAGACTAGCCAGACCCAAAAACTGCAGCCGTTCTTCATATATTTTAGTCAGTGGTGGAATTCAAAAAAATTTTTACTACCGGTTCTGTGGGCGTGGCTTGGTAGGCATGGCTGGAGGGGGTCATGTGATTGGGTGGGCAGTTGCTGTAAGCAGGGCAATAAAGATTAGGCTAGAAATAACACCAGAACGTTTTTTTCCTGTCACCCTGTAAAGTGGGGAAAAAACAAAAGGAGATTTTGTTTAACAATTGGTTCTCCGAACTGCTTAGAAAATTTACTACTTGCCACACAATGAAAATTTACAGAGGTGAATTTCACCTCTGGTTTTACTTCTTTATATGGTTTAGCCTCCAGTCCCCTAATCATCTTAGTTCCTTTCTCTGAACTTTTTCCAAAGTCTCAACATCTTTTTTGTAGTATGGTGAACAAAATTGGTTGCAGTATTCCAGGTATTCCTTACCTGCAGTATTCCTTACCAAGGATTTATAAAGTGGTATTAATACTTCACGTGATCTTGATTATATGCCTCTGTTTATACAACCCAGGATTGTATTTGCTTTTTTGGCTGCTGCTGCTGCTGCACACTAAGAAAGTATAAAAGCTTCTGAAATCCATGTTAGGCAACTAATATTACATTTAAAATTCAAAGCTCCTAGTCTGCTTTGTTCTTTTCAATCTTGAAAGTTGTTGAATTTTATCATTGGCTTTTTATTTGTCCCGGTAGAATTCATTGTTTGTCTATGCCAGTCATTTAATAACTTATTCCTAATAAAAACTAGAATTGTTTGAAATTTAAAAAAACAGTCTAAGTAAAAAAAGTCTAAGTAAAATATTCATTGTAACTGCTACAATTCTTCCTAGCCAAGAGAGATTTAATCTGGGGAAGAAGGGCTATATGAGTTGGAGGTGGATTTTTCATTCCCCCCCCCCCCCCCATGTTTTCGATGTATCATATTTTTCCCATTTCTTTTATTCTGTTAAGTCTGCTTCAGAACTGTCAGCACAATTGTGTTGTACATCTGCCCCAAATGAAATCTCTGTCACCACAGCACTTAATATTTATTATCTTGATTAGGATAGTGTTTTATATGAGGAAAAAAAATGTGGGATGGATTTTTTTTTTCATATAATGACAGATGAGGAAAGAGGAATATTTTATAGGGTGTGTGTGTTTGTCTGAATATCTTTAAATGAGCCAGTAATAGAAAAGACTGTCAGTCTGTTGAATTAGCTGTTCTAAATTTGTGATCTGAAAATTTAATAGTAAAATGAAAGTAGTTATTGGGGGGAAGGAGAACAGTGCCTTATTTAAAGGTAGAAGGCTTCTTGAATTCGCCATCTGTAATTATAATTTGTGCTTGTCAGCAGAATACCACATGTTGTAATTTTCCTTTCTGCTGTGTCCTTGCATTCATTTCACATTAACATCCACATGTCAATCCCTCCCTCATCCCAAGTACAAACTGTAATATCATGGAGCTGCTTTCAAGGGTAAGGAGGACGTGGGATGGATGGTCCCACACTGATAAAGGACAGGGTCAGTGCCTTTATCAGGTTCTGATTGGCAGGGAGCTTTGTAAGCAAAATTTGCTAACTTGCTTAAAAAACATTTTCAAGTCTCTGGGTTAATAATGCAAAATATTGAAGAACAGGCAGAACTCAGAAGATATTGGCGTGAGAGACTTGTAGGCGTGCCCAGATCTTCTTCTTAACTGTGTTGCAAGCAAAAGCCTACAAATGACTTCTGAACAGATGTTAGCAGTGTGATGGATACTGTATTCCAGGGAATGAGGGATTTAGGCCAGTCTTGATTACAGGATAGCTATAGCATTCAGCCATGAGGTGAGATCAGTTTGTCATATTCCTTCCAATTTCACAACTGATTGGCAAAGTAAACGTAATGGAACTGATTCTGTTTATCCAGCTAAACCTCTTTTAGAGTTAGATGTATGAAGCCAAGTGATTGCCTATTGATTTCTAGGCCAATTTCAGAATTGGAGAGATGATTATATCTGGATCAGAACTTGAATAAGCATCTTCTTTGTTGCCAACCCACCATCCGTATATGTCACCCTTCAAAGCTAATTCTTATTATAACAAAGAAGCTTTCCTTGGCACTTGCATCCCTCATCAAGATATGTTGTGATAAAATACTATATAGTCTTATGAATTCTGTTAATCAGATTTTATTTATCTTTGTTACTCAATCAATCAAAACTTTATTATGGTCATAGACCAGCATAAGAAGGGTAAAATACGAGCCATAATTTAAAAAAAAACTAAAAGTATAAAATGAACAAAGTTAAAAAAATAAAATAAAAAAAATATATAAACAAAAATCTAAAAGAAAACCTATAGTATCTGGCTAAATAAATCTTCGTTGCTCTTAAGAAACTATAGGTACCACAGGATATCATATAGTAGGTGAAAAATGAGGATGAATACTCTTCAGGCTTGTGACATCTAGTTGGTTTTGTTTTTATAAGAGATTTTAATGGGGCCCATCAGTAAGGTAAACATGCATTGCAAATTAAAGAAGAGGGGTCTCTGGGGTTGTATAATTGGGAATTGGCATCAGAGCTGAGCTCCCAAATCCACTTTCTTTTTCAGTAATATTTTTAAGGAGAGAATTGTTGCTAATTTTAGAATATAGCAGATAATATCTATCTTTTGCCCAGTTCTGGTTTGATGTATTATGACCAACAAAAAAATGGCTGACATCATAAAAGCACAGTCATTAATGTGAACTGTTGCTTTGGTAATATTACAATGCTACATGCTGATGCCGTACCTAGAAGAGAAAAATAAAATAAAAATAAATTTCTGCACTAATTTCTATATCTATAAATTGACCACTGAGGGCAATAGGCGTAGACATAATTGGCAAAGAGAGTCACTTTTCCTTAGCTAAAAAAAAGTTTGTGGTTTTCTGTGACATGTTTCCTATTGGTTAGATTGATATCCTCAGGACTTTCATCTCTTCCTTATTTTCCCAGTTCAGGTCTCTTTTTCTGTTCTGACTTTTGACTTGTGTGAATCAGATACTTGCTCTGTCCATGGGGACTCTGCAACAGTCGTAAGTGTGAAAAACGGTCAAAAGTAGCTTTTTTCAGTGTCATTGTAACTTTGATAGGACACTAAATGAACTGTTGTAGGTCGAAGACTAACTATACTCCCTAGTGTTTTCTCATGCATTCATTCTACATATACAAAATGCCATATACATATACAGATTTATAGCTATATACCATATTTTTCGGACTATAAGACACGCTTTTTTGTCTCCCAAAAGTGGTGAAAATGTCTGTGCGTCTTATAGAGCAAATATTGCTGAAGGCCCACTCACTCGCTGGCTGTTTTTGGGCCTCCTTTTTGGGCCTTTTTCTGGCCTGTTTTTGGTCGGAAAAAAGGCCCAAAACAGACTAGAAAAAGGCTGGGAAAAGGACTAGAAATGGGGTGCGCGGAGGCTAAAAACTTTTTTTTCTTGTTTTCCTCTTCTAAATCTAGGTGCATCTTATAGTCAGAAAAATATTGTAATTAGAATTCTTTATTCTTTATTGGCCAAGTGTGATTGGACACACAAGGAATTTGTCTTTGGTGCATATGCTCTCAGTACATGAAAAGAAAGGTGCATTCATCAAGAATCATATGATACAACACTTAATGATAGTCATATAGGGTACAAGTAAGCAATCAAATCATATTAGGAAACAATAAACAAAATAAACCACAAGGATACAAGCAACAAAGTTATAGTCATAACTGGGAGGAGATAGGTGATATGAACAATGAGAAGAATAATAGTAATGCAGACTTAGTAAATAGTTTGATAGTGTTAAGGGAATTACTTGTTTAGCAGAGTGATGGCGTTCTGGAAAAAAACTATTCTTGTGTCAACTGTTCTTGTGTCTAGTTCTGGTGTGCAGTGCTCTGTAGCGTTGTTTTGAGGGTAGGAGTTGAAACAATTTATGTCCAGGATGTAAGTGGTCTGTAAATATTTTCAAAGCCCTTTTTTTGACTCGTGCAGTATACAGGTCCTCAGTGGAAGGCAGGTTGGTAGTAATAGTTTTTTCTGCAGTTCTAATTATCCTCTGAAGTCTGTGTCTGTCTTGTTGGGATGCAGAACCAAACCAGACAGTTATAGAGGTGCAGATGACCGACTTCCTCTGTAGAACTGAATCAGCAGCTCCTTGGACAGTTTGTGCTTTCTGAGTTGGTGCAGAAAGAACATTCTTTGTTGTGCTTTTTTGATGATTTTTTTAATGTTAGGTGTCCATTTTAAGTCTTGAGATATGATAGAACCTAGAAATTTGAAAATCTCTACTGTTTCTACTGTGTTGTGTAGTATTATAAGAGCTGATAGTATGGGAGGGTTTTTCCTAAAATCTACCACCATTTCTACAGTTTTGAGTGTATTTAGTTCCAAATTGTTCCGGTCGCACCACGAGGCTAGTTGTTCAATCTTCTGTCTGGATGCGGATTCATCGTTGTCTCGAATGAGACCGATCTCTATTATATCAGTACTTCAACTTCAGTACTTTAACGGGTCTTTTGAGATGCAGTCATTGGTATAGAGAGTGAAATGGAGAGAACACACAGCTTGGAGTGGCCCTGTGCTAATTGTATCTGCTATCCAATAAAAATACACTAGCAGTCACTATGTGTGTCCATTGGAATACGAACATAAGTATTAACACGATAATCCTCACCGTGATATTTAGATTTTGGGAAATATACTATATACCTGATCCAATGCTGTAATATTAGTCTTTTTTCAACAGACCCATGAGACTAATAGCAATCTAGCCTGAATGTAAATGTGGTGTTAGTGACAGGAGATGGCTTAATCTTGCTAACGATCATATGAGAAAAAGAATATCATATGTCTCAGAATGGCAGAAAACTGAAATCTGGCAATAGGAACAGATCATTCCTTTTCTTTTACCACCTAGTGCAGGGAGTTTCTTGCAGCCAGCTCAGAACCATGTAGGGAGCCAAGGAGTTGATTGGCATTTTGGAAGAAGATTAAAATGTTGATGTTGTTGATGTCATGATAGCTATTTAATATCTTTGTATACCAATTCCCCTTATTACAAGTCTTGAAGGAGTCTATAATCAGCAATTAAAATATGAAGTACTGTACAGATAATACGTGTAAAAAAACTTATACAAAATAACAACAATGAAAATAAAGATAAAAGCCTTGTTACAGAGAGAAAGCCTGTAATGAAAAGGTAAAACTTCACACAAAAAATAATGTCAGTGGGAAAGTATTCCTACACAATAGTCTTTTTTTCCATTTTTGGCACAAATAATATTGGATCTTTGCATGAATTCCATGACCAACTCATTTTGTAGAAGTGTTCACAAGACACAGAAATTGGAAGATAGTAACTATAGCAGAACTAAATAATAGTGTTTTGCAAAACAATTAAAGATTTCCTCCAAAACAGAGCTAAGAATGTGCAACCGGTTTCTATTCCATTCAGTGTAATAGCAATAGCACTTGGCACGTAGACTTATATAATGGTTTACAGTGCTTTACAATCCTCTCTCCAAGCAATTTACAGAGTCAGTGTATTGCCCCCAACAATCTGGGTTCTCATTTTACTGACCTCAGAAGGATGGAAGGCTGAGTCAACCTTGAGCTGGTCAGGATCAAACTGCTGGCAGTGGGCAGAATTAACCTGCAATACTGCATTCTAACCACTGCACCGCCACAGCTCTTTATACATACATATATATCACAAACATATTTATACAATTTACTGCTGCCATGTTCATCGTCAATGAATCATATTTCATCAGGTTGAGGTTCGCATTATGAACACCTTGTCCATGACTGTGAGCCCGTTAAGGTAAGCAAGGTCAGAAAACAGGCACATAAAAACTTTGTACATACTTTAATATTATGTGACAGAGTCTTTTGAAAGCCAGTCAAAGCCTCTCTACTTCAACTTATTTTTTACAAAATTAAAGGTAAGAATTGTTCTGAGTTTCTTTCTCACATCTTCTGCCTTCCCAGAATTCAAGTACCTTTTCTCTAATGGCTCAGCCTACATTTCAAGTCAGCTCAAACCTACATTTCATCATAGATAGGTGAAAATACACATATGTCAGACAA
>JANHFJ010000649.1:140082-151711 GCA_032468195.1 Cerberus rynchops | reverse complement strand
AGGAAGGGGAGAGGAGAGGAGAAGAGGGGAGGGGAGCAGAGAGGAGGGGATGGGAGGGGAGGGGAGAGGAGAGGAGGGCAGAGGAAAGGCGGGGAGATGACAGGAGAGGACAGGAGGGAAGAGGAGAGGAGGGGACGGGAAGGGCAGGGAGGAGAGGAGAGGAATTTTCTTAATTGTCACATATGGGGACTTGGCTTCTAAGGATACATATTATGAAAGGTCACAGTAATGATAGGATATGGTTTTAGGGAAAGTAAGTTTAGAAAGGAATATGGGAGATAACTATTGCAAAAGGTGCCTTGATACAGTTCTCTGTTAACTCAGATCCAAAAGTAGCACAAGTAAAATATTCAGAACTAATCATATTCCCCAGGAAGAATGGAAAACCTGAATATGCAAGCTTTTCAGTGCAAAAATGTGTTTATTAAAAGGATGGGGATGGATCGGATGTATGATTTCTAAAAGATTACATAACAACTCCCATTAATTCCTAGCTACCATAGCCAGAACTGGGAAAAACAGAAGTCACAATCTACTACATTGGGAGGGTAACACACTGGAAAGGCTAGAAGAAGATATTGTTATTCATATGGTTTGGCATTCATTTAAGGCAGTGCTAGGCTGCACATTATTTAACAAGCGGTTCTGTGAGCTCTGGGGAATTCTGGAAGTTGAAATCCACATGTCTTAAAGTTGCCAAGATTGGGAACCTCTATTCTAAGGACTATATATTTTGAGGGGTCCTTGGTGCTCTCTTTAAAAATCCCAAAACGCCAGGGAATTTCTAGTAGCCTGACACTCTGACAAATCAATAGACACGTAGACATTAACAACATCAATAGACTATGTAAAAGAGACAATCAAATGTCCCAAAAGAGAAAAAGACCCCACCACCTCTCCATTCAGCACTCAGATCAACATAGTTTAACTCCAAGGGTAACTTCAGACCAACAGTCAAGTAAGCAATACTTCAATCAAGAAACTGCCAAAGAGCCATCAATAAACAGCCCAACCAAAGAATCTCTAAGGCCATCCCCACCCACACAGACAGGCAAGTCACCAGAATATAAACCAACAGCAAACACCACTCCTTACTAGCACTTATGATGTTACCTAGTTAGGCTAATGAAACATCTGCAAGAAAACAAGCAAGCTCAGAGAGCAACAAGGACCTCTGGTAGGGTTGTAAGTGACCTAACAGTTCGGTGGAAAATATATATAAGCCAAGATGTACCAAGAATGTAATCTTGTCTCTTTAAATTAATACTGTAATGTGATTGGTTGCTGTTTCATCCAGCGGCCATAAGATGGAGCCAGAATCTATGCTGGTTGCTGGTTGTTAGATGTGTCGTGTACTGATCAGCATGAATTACTGTGAGTTTTGCAACTGTTAGCAGGCTTTGTGTACTGAACTGTTTATATGAATCTGGATTGTGTTTTTTGGATTATCGCTGAACTGCAAATGTTAATGACTGACTGTCTTAACCGTGAATGACTTGGAGTGTTTGATGGATTTTGTATACCTCTATTTCCACGAAAATAAAATCCTATTTGTTTTACAATTCAGTGTCTCTGTATGCTGGTTTGTGTGTTCTTTAACATCACTCTCACTACGCTTCTCTGAACATTCTCCTAACGGGGAACTTTACCTAACAACCCCTTGTTTTATCCCTGAGCTACAAACGTTTTCCTTTATTGGTATGATATATTTTTTATAAACCATTCCCCAAATATAGAGTTCTGTGTAAAATGTTCTAAACCATAGATTTCAAATAGTTTTATTTATTATTTTCCACTAATAGATATTTGTGTGCATCTATTCCCATTAGTCCCTTTGCTATTACTGCAACATCTCCTAAATTACAAATATCAAAGTATAATTGTGCTTCCATTCACAATTTAAACATTGAATTAAGCAGGAATTAAGTTCACAATAACCTCATAAATTGTGGACAAATTATTCGGTCACTTCTGAAGGTATGAGTGAGTGTACGCATAATACAATATTTGTATTTAAATGGTACTTTGGATCTTCTGCTTTACTGTTTCCTGTTTGATTTATTTTATTTAAAACATTTATATAGCCAGCCATCTTTCAGCCAACTCTGTTACATACTGCCCTTTACACTACCTTTCAAAATGATACTCCAATTTTTGAAAATAAAAGCTTATAAATACAAGGTAGACCAATAATAAAAAAAAAGATTTTCATCAAAACAATTTCAGTTCTTGAATCTAATATAAATCTTTATATTAATCTTAAGAGAAGCACAAGGAGCCGTTCATTAACTTACACTGCAATTTTCTGGAGGAACCAAAAGCTGAGTGATTTCTCCACCATGCACACAGAAGATGTGCTTCATTTCTCCAGAAAAGATGTCCCATATAATGACAGAAAAATCTACACCACCTGAGACCAGGTATCTTTGATCGTAACGAGAGGAGACCTGGTGAGGATACAGCAAACAGGTGACTTTGTTTCGATGACCCCGCAGAGTTCTGTGAGGTGGCCAACCTAAAACATTCAAGCAGAAGAAAATACAAAACGCCACATAGTGTGGGACCACAGGCATTCTTGGTCATTTCAAGATGAGAAGAAAATGAAACAGGAACGCATGTGTGTTTGTATAATAGAGACATGCAAGTAACACTGGAACAAAATAAATGATGGCAATGAAGATTTATTTTTATGAAGTGCTTTCAGCTCTTTGAAATATAGCCCTATCATTCAGAAATAAAGTACTTTCAGCGTAATTCCTGAATTAAAACAATAATAATTTAACAACTAGAATAAATGCAAGCAAGAATTAGTCCATGCATAAAAGGAATGACCTCTTCTATATCAGTTGAATATGAATACATGTAGTCCTCGACTTACAAGAGTTCATTTAGTGACAATTCAAGGTTACAATGGCACTGGGGAAAAAATGAGTGATAACTGTATTTCACCCTTACAACTGTTGCAGCATCCCCAAATTCAGGGATCAAAATTCAGATGCTTGGCAACTGACTCATATTTATGGCAGTTACAGTGTCCAGGGGTCATGTGATCTTTTGCAACCATCTGACAAGCAAAGCCAATGGGGAAGCCAGCTTAACACTTAACAATCACATCACCAACTTAACAACTGCAGTGATTCGCTTAACAACTATGGTAAGAAAGGTCGTAAAATGGGGCAAAGTTCACTTAACAAACATCTCACTCAGCAGCAGAAATGTGGGGCTCAATTATGGTCATAAGTCGAGGATTACTTGTACAGATAAACCAATTTAATGCCCATGATTTAATAAGTCATCCCTGAGCCCTTATTATTTCACACACCTCTTCTGCACATATGTTCATCTTGCAAAAGCTGAACTATGGCAGTCTGAGTGGCTGGAACAATCACAATACTTCCATCTTCACGACCACAAACTAGTCGCCCATGTGCTGGGATGTACACACTTGCTGTCACTTTCAAAGGATCGTCACTATTTGGGATGAAACTCAACTGATCTATAATACCAGCCGGGTGAAGTTTGCTAAACGCTTCTTGCAGAGAAGTTGAAGTAGTAACCGGCAATCCTGCTTTTTTAAAAAAAACAAAGTAGATTTAAAATAATAAATGAAAGGCTCAGAAAAAGCAATGCCGTAGATCATTTTCACTAAATCAAAATCTTAAAAAAAAAAAAGAAATTAAACTTGTACATGGCCTTGCATAGCAGTCTAGAATTTACTTTTGTGAATCATAAATGAAGCAGTAAGGGGGGAATTTACTTGGGGAGTGGGGAAACTGGCTATAGTTACTAGGAGTAGTAAACAATGGTGAACAATTCTGAAGGATTGGGCAGAAGACTAGGAAGGATAAAACATGTCTGCCAATTCCTGTAACTAAATATAAAATGCAGATAATGCTTCCCTGAAGTGGAGCCTGACTCTTGATGCCAGCAGCTGAGAAGTGGCTTGTCTCTGGGGATCTCTTTTCATCTTACCGGTCTGGCTTACAGCTTGGTTAATTTCTGATCTTAATAGAAGAGAGTATTTGCAATTCTGGGTTGAATTGTGGAGATCTTGGTGCTCTCTTTGAACTTGGTTGTTTTCTTGCAGACATTTTCATTATCCAACTGTCAAGATCCAAAAGGACATTTTTATATGGGTGGGTGGGTGTTCTATTATATTATGTAGGCTATTTTATACAGTAAAAATTTAGGGCCATGTAGATCTTGACACATTTATTCTTTTTCTATTGCAAGGTTGCTGAGAGGGCGAAGGGGGAGTTGGAAGAGGCAACTTCTTATCTTGTTTTTATTCCTTTAAGTTTAGTTCTCATGAGAACCTTTCTTGGCGCTTCGCATCTGGCATGGGAAGTGTCTTCGGAAGTCATTGGACTCCTTTTTGAAATGGTTGGACAGTAATTAACATGTGATAATTAATGGGGTGGAACTTTAAGTTTTACTTGGGTGAAGAAATCCCGGAAGCTTTAGATTCGGGATTTCAACAGACTGTACCAGAACAATGTCTTCAATAAAATCTTATTCTTTGGACTTTGTCTCTTTGGAATTCTGATTGCGTTGCTAATGTTGTGTGGAACCCTGACATCAGAACATGATTTTGGCATGTGCAAAGTAGGTCATGTGACTAACTGGCAAGGGGCAGAGTAGGGTTGAAGTAGTACATTCAGACATGCCTTGGCAGATGGTGCATGGAAATGCATCAAAGTCCATTTTGCTTTTGAAAAATAAAGGTCCACTGTTTGAAGGTATTTCTATTCTACAAAATACTATGGGAGAGTGCAAATCTAATGGCTTTCAGTGAGTTTCTTAAAGAGCATATGGAAATTAAATCTTCATAATCCAAACTTAAATGTGTTTGTTTCTGTCAAGCATAGCCCAGAACATGGCTCCATATTTCACAGAATATGTACACAAGATTTAAATAACTGAGTTGTTGCAAAGGCTGGAGTTATTGCACACATGGAGACACTTATTATAAAATCTCAAGTTAGCTTATATGAAGTCTATCCTAATTTAATTCAGTCACAAGCCTTACATTGAGACAGAATGATTCCCAGTAAGATCCAATATGAAACAAACTTTGAACCTCCCTGGTTCAGGCCTGACAATGATTACTCTTGCTTAACCAATCCTAATAGCAAGTTGTTTTCATGATTCTATAACATCCATCAATATTTTTACATTATTATGGATTTCAAGAGCTGTTTTGTTGAACAGGGCACAATACATTATGTATCATAAGCTAAGTGAACGCATGTAACTACCTCATCTCTTAGCACAATACAATGAGTTTGTGCTACAGGATAAAATACGATTGTATTTCTGTAGTGCCAGAGGATTTCACTCAAGCAACTATGAGATCCAAATACATTTTTTCTTGATCCCGCATCATAAATGCAAAGAACATTCAAGATAATGTTCAACCCCATTTCCTATGTGCATTTTATATTGCAAGCTGTTGTGTCATCTGTTGATTTTGTTTTGTCATTCCTGCCAAGCAAGCTGAGTTAAAACTGTCTAGCGGACTCTTTTGTGTAATGGTCTCACAAGATCAAATTCCCACCATTGCTGTCAGCATAAAAGGATGCATTTGTGCATCTTGCTTATTATGTTCAGGAACATTGTGATCATTGAGGTATGGGGAGGACAAAGAACTAAATGCCATTAGGTCAGATGTATTGCAGATCTAATTTGGCATGGCTGCTCTAATTTTAATGGCCCTTTGCCCATTCACATCACGGGTAGAGAGAGACATTTCATACTGTATTTGGCAGCCAAGCTTTTTGGCATGATAAACATACAAAGCATGAGGAGGAAAATAATGCCTCCCAACACAAAGTAGATGTATGCCAGAGATCTGTGGCAAATGGTGTCACCTTTTCTTCACCTTTATCTACTAACTTTGGGAGCATCCATGTTGCCTCCTAGAAGTTATTCCAGAACTAAAGTCCTCCCTGGATTTTGGCTAGAGATGTACTGTACTAAATTACTGAAATCAGGTTAACAGAAAAAAAGCAACCACAGTCTGAAATCTAGTGAAAAGTGATATTTTGCAGAAAACAATGATTACCTGACACACAAAGATAGAAACAATCATCCTTTAGAAATATATGGATTTTTATAGATCGCGATCTTTAGGTTTTGTTTTTTTAAAATAGTACAATGCTACCAAACTCTTCTGTGCATATGTATGTGTGTTCAATTATTCTTGTTCAGCTGGAAGAAGAAAATGCTTTCATTTCCTTCTTTTCAAAAGAGAAAAACTCAGTTGTTGTCAGTGAGGTACAGTATGCTTGTACGTAGCTTTGTCAGGAGATGGTTGAGAAATACATGTGAGTGTGCTCTGCCATCTGTCTGCCTTCCCACATGTCAGTGAAATTCCAATGTAAGGGAATTCCTCCTTGGTTTCCCCCCTCTTGACCAGGAAGTGTAGGCACTGAGAAAAAGTGTCAAGTGATGGGGAGCTGAAAACACAATAATAATTGCTATTGCCATCTCCTAAGAATAACAAAGAGAAACATTAAAATGAAGTTGAAAGAGATTAAGGAACAACCTAAGAATGAGATCAAGAAGGAGAGACCTCTATCTCAGAGGAAGAAAAATTTGGGGAAACTGGAGGACGAAACTGGGGAGGACGGATTCCAATATAATAAGCAAGAAACCTGCTGAACTCAGCTTGGTTGGTGCTCTACATCTTTCACTTGCTCTTTTAGAAGGTTTCTGAGTTGCTTCTAATATACGGAAAGCAGATAGGAAAGGACAAACTACGAACCTGATAGTTTCGTAGAAGCCTTCAGGTAGGCCTTTCTTCTTTTCTATACAATCTCATATTACAGGGCTTTTGTGATTGTCTTTGATCTGAGCCTCATGCTAGAGGCCTCAAGACACCCTCACCTTAAGGAGGTAGGGTTCTTATATTTTTAACATCATCACTCGGAAGAAACTTTTTTGGATATGCGTGTGACATCTATAATTACTTAATTGAATTAATATTAAAGTGGTTAATATAACTTACATCTAATATGCTTGATGACATTAATTTGTTAAGAATCTGAGAGTTTTAAGATGTGCTGCAAGAGCCAAATGTTGGTCCTGTAGCGGTAATAATTATCAAGTAGTTCATATCTATTTTCTTGCAGTATGCATTATTTCAGGAAAGAATTTGTGTGTGCGCGCGCTTATCCATTAAAAATAATATAGCAATGTAACTAAGGACTGAAAACCCCAAAAATCTGAAAGCATATAATTATTTATTTGATATCATTTTTTTCACACCCATCTTCTTCAGAGCACCATGGCAATTACTGATTACACGTTAAACATTTTTTTAAAAACCCTGCAATTTTAAACAAAGCCTTCATGACATTAAAATATAAAGCAGACTGAATGATTATATTTAAATGGCTACTGAAAATGTAAAGTACTTAAAATAGAGTGTTTGAAAAAAGGTTAACATGACATATGAAATACAAAAAAAAAATTGGCTTCACCAGCTGTTAGAACACCACAAACAAGAAATTGGCACCAATTTCCTGTGCAAGTCATCCACTTACCAATTACAACTACCAAAAAGGTCTTTCAGTAGTCCCACCTCAGCATTTTTGGGGGGTTACTGGCACATACAGGAAGATTAGTACAGGAGAAGCCCAAATAACCCTGCAACAGAAATGATCCCAAGTGCAAGATTTTTTTGGGGTGGGGGGAGTATTAAAGCAGGAGTATTAAAGCCTTTTGCTATTGTGATTGGAAACCCTGAGAAAATTCAGAAGGCCTTCATTGGAAATACCAATCTACAAGAGATGCACAATTGTATTAAAACAGCATCACCTTCACATTTTTAAAATATTAAATTGTGAGTGGCTATTTTACCTTTTTAAAATAATATATAAAATAATAACATAAAATAATAATTGTCATGATCGATAGTTTTGTCTCCAAGAGGCTGGATATCATTAAATAACATACTCTGCCATTGTTTCTCCTTTAAAAAAATAGGCTTACAAGTCAGTTTTGATTCCTGGTGACTGCCTGGACAAGATTCCCTTGCAGGTTTCTTGGCATGATTTTTGGAACTAGCTTGCCTCCTTCTCCTCCTCCTCCTCTTTCTTCTTCCCAAGGCAAAGAAAAAAGAGGCTGACTTAGACTTTAAAACTCCCAGTCTTCTATTTTTAGTCTGGTACCTTTAACCACGGTATCAAACTGGTTTTCTATAGCATTGTTTCCAGACCTCAGAAATTTTAAGATGTAGGGACAGCTGGGGAATCCTGGGAATTGAAGTCCATAGATATTAAAATTGCTGAAGTTCAGAAACACTGTTCTATACCATTGCCTAAAGTCATTGGCTGCTGATCTTAATTAAAGTGGGGGAAAGCTGCAAAAGGTCACACACATATTAGCAATAGGGTCAAAATATTTTGGCCTGTGTGGTGTTTTCATGCAGATTGGGGGATAGACTAAAGTGAAAGGATTCCAAATAGTTTCACAGACTTATTTTTCATCTTTTTGAGACCAAAAAAATAAAAATAAAAATCTGTTGCTGTACTGTTGAATCTAGAGGTGGCTCTGTTTCTTTAATATGTGAGGAGAGGGCAATATATTTCAGAGCGGGGTTTATTTTGCATTGGTTCAACTAAATTAAGAACAGTGAGCTGTGTGGTCTGTTCCAAGTGAAGATCTTTCCATATATGTTTATCACTGTTGCAGCAAAAATTGGTTGGGGGATGAGCAAAATGTCTCTTTCCAAGGAGCTAAACTGCTTCTGATCTGCCCCTTTTGATTTCATAATACCATCATCAGAATACTCCCGTTTCTCTTGGTGATTCATTTCCATCATTTCCTGTACTTTTCCAGGCTCTGGGAAAGAACTTACACTAACCCACTGGGAACAGATATGTACATTCCCAAAATAGCTGAAGGATATCTTCATCTTCCTACTCCTGACCTAGAAGAATTTAATTTTTAAGAGAAAAAATGGTCCAAATCTGTGCTTATTAACAGAATAATGAACTGGCGAAGATTAACCAGTTGTCTGAGTATATGCTAGAATTGTGGATGTTGCAGAACAGAGAAAGAGGGATCTCTCAACTCATTGTGGGAGCCCATAGCAGTAATGACTTGTTGTGAGGGACAGGAGATATGAATTATAATCACCTGCCTATGCCATAAAAATTGCTCAGCAAGCTTTTAATTAAAAAAGAAAAAAAATGAAGCAGAAGAGGTCAAAAGGCTTCCTTTTGCATCTCCATCTTTGGACAGGCGGGTCCTACATACGCATTTATTGCCACTTCATTAATAGTTGTTACATTTCATTCTGCAGTTTTCTGTCTTGCACAACAATATTAGTTTAATGAAATTTTGGAGGACTGCTGAAATGGATAAGTGCTGGATAGATGTGAAGAATTGAAAAAAGGCAATTCAGAATATGGATACTCCATATGTCAAAATGTAGAGAGAGAAGTTTGTTATTCAATGGGTTTGCAAGGGTTGGTATTGAATACTTTTACAAATTATTAGTGTGATAAACTCATTTTCTCAAAAACGCTAGATTTCCCAGCTAGAAATTCTGTTTCAAGACTACTTGGTCCTTCTCCTGTACAGATCTTCCTGTATGTCTTACACAGCCCGGTTGTCACCAGGTAGGAAAAACTAGGCTACACAGGAATTCAGCCTCAGACAAGATCTTAGCATAATAAATTTAGAAGCCATTCAGACCAGGCTAATCTCCTCCTCAATGTAGGAACCCCATTTTAAAGCATCTCTGAGTAAAGCAACTTAACTCTCAGGAACTGAGTGCGCTGTCAGATTTGTCTGTAAGATAAGTTTTGTTTTGTTTTCAAACGTTTAGGCAGAATTTACAGATAAGCCTCAATTTATGAACACAACCAAGTCAAAAATATCTTTTGCTGAGCAAGGTGATTGCTAAATGTGTCACACCCAATTTTACAACCTTTTTTGCCATAGTTGTTAGGCAAATCACCGCAGTTGTTAAATGAATCCAGCAGTCATTAAGTGAATCCGGTTTCCTTCATTGACTTTGCTGATTGGAAGCCAGTTGGGAATGTCACAAATGGCGGTTACATTGCAACCATTGTAAATATGTGCTGATTGCTAAAAATGCCTGAATTTTGATCTTGTGACTGTGGGGATGCTGCGATGGTCATAAGTATGAGAACCCATTATAAGTCATTTTTAGTGCCAGTGAAACTTCAAACAGTTGCTAAACAAATGGTTGTAAGTTGAGGATTACTTGTAAATACATAATTTATATCCTGTACTTTAGGATGGACAGTCTGTACCATCTCACATGGTGTAGTATTTCAAATACTGGATAAGTACCAATATTTTCCCCTTCCTCATCTTTTCTCAAGGCTCAACTTAACCATTCCTTCCATTGTGCCCTCTTCCTTTTGTTCTCCCTTCACCCTGGACTGGCTCACCTTTGCAGATAAAAGAGAAAAGTTTCTGAGCCCAGATTTAAAAAAGCATTTCTTCTCCCAGTAAATGTTATCTACAGGGAACAACAAGCAGTCTGGCAGATGAAAAGAGGAAGGTTTGTATGGTTTGCCTTCCTGCTTTTCATCATTAAATCTGTTGAAAAATCCTTTTAAAAGGTTGCATTGCAACTTAATTTGCCTCTGGTTAACAAAACATGAAGATGTGGAGAGCTTAGTATTCAAATCCTATGGTAGTATCTGCCTGTGCCAGGTCTACCTCCAGATAAATTATCTGTTGCTCCTTTCTCCTGGGAGCTAGGCCATGCAATCATTTTCTGGTACCAGGGAGATTATAATAGTTAGGCCTGCTCCATGTGGCCTTGTTTTTGCCAGGGGAAGCCACAGCCAATTAGCTTTCTAGTGCTGCTTCTGTTAGATATTCTGTAAACAACAGCAGCTGGTAGGTAGGTCTGGATGGAAACCAATACCCAAAATGGCCTCCAAAATATAAACTCTTGTCTATACACATTCATTCCTGGACGTATTAGATTTTATTTCATTACAGGAATCCTTAAGCAACTACCTTCATGTCTATGCTGTTGGCTGATACAATTGGTTAACACCTCTTTAGATAACAGTAGCAGGAATCCAAAAATGTTCTTTCTATAGTGGAAAATGCCAGAATTGTTCCACTATAGTGAAATTCAGAGACTGTTTTCCATATTTGAGGTCTCGCATACTTGTTTGCATAGAACTGTTTGTTTCTTTGTGGGATTCCACTTCCTAATTGACTTTGTCATGCTAATATGGTGGTGTGGTTAGAGTGTTAAACTAGGCCTGAGAAATCCATGTTCAAATTCCTGCCTGTTCTGAACCTCATGAGTGACAGTTATTCATGGGTTCTTGTAAGAATAAAATAGGAGAGAGGTAGAGAGTTTGTAGCATTCAGATTCTAAAGTTATAAATGCAACAAATACTCTCTCTCTCTCTCTCTCTCTCTCTCTGTATACACTAGTTGTACTGTTAAGAGTGTTAGGAGTATTGAAAACAAATATATATATACGTGTGTGTGTGTGTGTGTGTGTGTGTGTGTGTGTGTTTTCAATACTCCTAACACTCTTAACAGTACAGTGAGCCCTCGCTACTTCGCGGTTCGGATTCACGACTTCGCGGGCTTTTTTCATTCCGTATGTATACATACA
>JANHFJ010000649.1:35602-49378 GCA_032468195.1 Cerberus rynchops | reverse complement strand
ACATAACTGCAACATTAAACAATAGCAATCCAGGCAGTTCCAGTTGTAAAAATTCAAAATACAGGTAGTCCTTGACTTATGACCACAATTGAGCCCAATATTTCTGTTGCTAAGCAAGACAGTTGTTAAGTGAGTTTTGCCCCATTTTATGACCTTTCTTGCCACAGTTATTAATTGAATCACTGTAGTTGTTAAGTTAGTAACACAATTATTAAGTGAATCTGGCTTCCCCATTGATTTTGCTTGTCAGAAGGTCACAAAAGGATCAGACACAACAACCGTCATAAATATGAACCAATTGTCAGGTATCCAAATTTTGATTGTATGATCGTGACAATGTTGCAATGGCTATAAGTGTGAAAGTGGCTATAAGTCACTTTTTTCAGTGTCATAACTTCAAACGGTCAATAAATGGATATGGATATGTAAATATATATGGCTCATTAGGCAGGAAGGGGATGGAGTGCCAGGTAAGGAGTGTAAACGTGGAGCAGGATTGTGTAGTAGGCCCAGCACAGGCTGTGCTGTGTGCAAATTGGTGGGGGATGCTGCAGTGTGGTGCAAATGGCAAAAGTTCAGGAAGACTGGGGAAAAAGCATGGAGTGTATAAGCACAAGGAGGTGCAAAAAGGCCACTAGCTGGTATGTAAATGTGTATGAGTGCAAGAAGGCTGGGAAAAGAAAGATTGGTGCATGCAAGCATGTGTGCAAGCCCAGGCAGGATGAGAAGAATGCAGGGTACATGTGTGCAAAAGGGAAAGGAGGGCATAATGCATGCAAGGGTTCGTAAGTGTGAATTTGCCCAAATTCTGTTCACATGACCACAGATGTTACCTTGTGTAACGAAACATTTACAAGAAAACAGCTAAGCTCAAAGAGCACTAAGGACTCCACAGTTCAACCAAACTATATATATTCTCTTCTAGTAGTAAAGATTGTTAGGCTTAGCTGTTAACAAAGGCAAATTAATTTAACTATATTATGCAATCAGACTGTCCTATAGAAAACTACAGCTATGTTCTAATTTCTGCAATGCTAAACCAGCTAAAGTTTATAAAGTTGTAAAGCTGTATTACATCTACTTCTGTGTCAAGTCTTGAAATTACGTTGACACATGAGATATCACATCAGAGCTCTGTAACCTTCAAAGCAGCCAATGTTGAACTCATTGGTCTGCATTCATATTTCTGCTTCCCCACTGCAATAAGAAATAGTGGCAGCAAGGAGAGTGTTTCTTTTCAATATAGGTTACTATTCCCTTAAGTCTTCTTACTAGAAAAATCACTTGGCTATAATTAAATCTCACTGCCCCCGACATAAAAAAAAACCCAAATCATAACCATAAGGGAATACAATTAAAAGATTCCGTTCCTAACTTATTAAAACAAACAGTGCAGCATGGTTTTGTCCATCTGTGGGAATGTGTGACATACTTAACCAACACTTCCTTAGTTTGGGTGGGATACTCTTTTACGGATGCAGCATTAATGAAATTTTTTGGGTGGTAGAGGGAAGGAACCAAATTAGAGGAAATGTTAGAATTTCCTTAGAGAGTCCTGGATAATGATGACAGGAAACTATTGTTTAAATGGCTGGAGTGCCTCATGTAACCTGTTCGGCACAGATCCTTGCAGGAGAGTTTGAAAACATTTTATATTACAACAGCACTGCACTTCTAAATCCAACACTAACTCTGATATAAACTGATGAAAAAGAGAGTAAAATGACTATTCACTTTTCTATTTACATGCTATTACATCAAACTACGTTTTGTTTTAATTGCTTTATTGAATAAATTATAAGGATTAAATTCACATAATATTCAAAACCAGTTTGGCTGGTTGGTTTGGTGGAAATCTGAGTAATGAAAGTTTACAATTTTCTGAACAAAATAGCTACATTCATGTTAAATATTTTCATAGTGGCTTTAGCTCAGTTCTGCCATTTGGTACAGTATATCTAACCTAATCTAAGAAGGTGCACATGTTATAGGGCATGTCAAAATTTTCAACTTTCAATTTCCAAACATTAGGGGTGCTCAGAAGTTGTGACATGCCTTGGGGATTGTAAATACATTTTGGTTACTTTAATATATTTTAGATGTGCTTATTAAGCAACTACATAAACATCATAACTTTTTAACATTTTGTTTTAATTTATAATTTATTCTAAATAAACATTGCTGCATTCTCCCAGAAAAGGTAGCTCTTTTACAGAATTCACCAAGAATGTTTTTAATTTGGTCTAGGCATCCTCTGAATGCAAGGTCACATGTTCTACAATTGACTTTTGATTCTGAAGACAGGGATGTCAAACTGGATTGGATGCGTCATGTGCAGGCCATGCCCACCCTAGCTCTGCGAAGGCAAGAAATGTTATAATACGTCACATGACATCAACATGACGCAGCGAGTTTGACACCTGTGCTGTAGAAGATCCACTTTTTTGCTACTGAAAACTTAGTCTTTGAATGAAATGAATCATCAGCTTAAATTCTGTGACTCTGATTTGATGACAGGGCTGACTCAGATAGTCAACCATCCCAGGAGAAACAACTATGTGGCTTAGCAATGTACAGTCTTAAACTCTGTGGTCAGATGGTATGTGATACTTCTTCCCACCCCCAATTCCCGTAAAGATGAAGCTGTCACTTGCTGCTTTTCTTTTTTTAAACCTATTCAAACCTTTGTGGACATTTATGGACATTGTTGGGAGGATGCTAATCCATCCTCATTCCTTTCTTCCACTCCCCATGTAGCCAGAGGGGGTAAAAAGTAAAAGGAAAGGGGAAACTGCATTCCTAGAAGAGCT
Organism: Cerberus rynchops; assembly: GCA_032468195.1. Taxonomy (NCBI): domain Eukaryota; kingdom Metazoa; phylum Chordata; class Lepidosauria; order Squamata; family Homalopsidae; genus Cerberus; species Cerberus rynchops. The sequence goes on along the minus strand of JANHFJ010000649.1, from coordinate 46,568 downwards.
TCATTTTTGAGAGGTTGCATTTCTTTGTGCTGGTAAGAGAAAGGGAAGATCAATTCTCAGAATTGAATAACCCATTAACCTCCCCTTTCAATCCAGTTAAATTTGCTGTACAAACAACCAAAATTAGGAGCCGCAACACTTTAAATGGGGACTAGTTGATAGCATGTAACTCTCTGTAATATGTCTTTATGCAGCCTTCAACTTTAGCTCCTGTTGTTTGACCTGGACGTTCTTAAATTCTTTTGTCTGGTACAGCCTTTAATTTCTACTGCAGGAAAGGGTCATGAGAGTATGTATCTAGGAAATGCTGTTTCCTTTTGTGTACAGGATATTAGAATGCAACTGGGTTTCTCATTCTTTTAAAGTTTGGATTTGTTAAACTGGTTGAATTATAACACCAGCCGGCTTTGCTTGAATCTGCACCAAAAATGATTTATTGTAGCCTTCTTAGCTTCAGAATGTAGTGTGCCAGGTGTGAATTTCCCATATTCTGCTACAAGATTCTGATGGAACATTTAGAAAGCATTGTTTTCTGGCAAGTTTTAGAATACTGCTGACAGTATAACAAAAGCCCTAAGCTAGAATAACTACTAGTCTGAATAATTATACTGTAGTTTCTATGATGTTGGGAGGACACACTCTCTCTCTCTCTCTCTCTCTCTTTCTCTCTCCCTGGAAATTGAACTGCTCTTAAAATAAATAGTTGCAGAAATGAATGTTGCATCTTAGGTTTGCTGCTTTACAAAATAATAATAATATAAACATCTGGCTATAATCGTGCCATTTTCTATAATCTTTAGGTACATAGGAAGCTTAGATTTTTCCCCCCATCACCACCTTTATACCTAGGCCACAGGTGTCAGACTCACAGCACCACATTGCCATCACATTTTCCCCTTTACAGAGCAATGAAATTAATCTGATAAGTAATATCAGTAAGTAAGTAATCTTAAGGGCTACAAATCTGCATTTTAAAACTTAAATTGTGAATATATTAAGCAAGCATATTGTGGACACTAGACACCAGGATTTTCTGCCATGTAACAGATTAAGTTACTGCAAAGAAGCAGGGAAGAAATGACATCTGATGTTTCACTTTAAGTCCTTGGATTTTTGGAAGTTAAATGACCATAAAGGAAATGGCCTTCTGTGTCTGATTGGGCCATTACAATGAGTTGTGAAAGCCCTGATGAAATTGCCATGTGGCTGGAAGGACTCTAATAGAGCAATTATAATAACTGTGTCTTCCTCCTACAGTCCAACCCCCTCCCAAGATGTAACAAACGCCTGCCTAACTATGAAACTGTTAGGGAAATTATTCCATTCCTGGATTCCCAGCTAATTCCTGTAATACTCCTATCCATGAAAAGACTCCTTATCTTAAATCAGAATCTTTGGCTGCAGCAGCAGCTGTGTCAGCGCTAATTGAGATTGCTGGTAGTGCAGGACCAAAAGATTTGCATGGCTGCAATGCCTGGAATTGTGATTTAAAGTTACAGGCTCATCTCTGGCATCCTACAACACACCTGATTCTTGCTTAACTTCTAGCTTGAGCATGTTGCATGTCCCTAATACAGTTGTTTTCTGTATCCACAACTCTGCATCTCACCCCATAACAACTTCAATTATAATGAATGCTGTCGTTTTAACTAAAGTTATTTTTTCTTAAAAGACCCAATTTGGTGAAGTGACTAAAGGATTAGGTTAGAAACTGGAAGACCATGAATTCTAGTCCTGCCTTAGGCCCAAAGCCAACTGGGTGACTTTGGGCCAATTACGCTCTCACAACCCTAAGAAGAAAGCAATGGCAAACCACTTCCAAAAAACCTTGCCAAGAAAATTGTCCGGTCAAGCCACTGACCCCTCCTTTTTGTTATTAGTGCTTGCAAGGTCTGTTTGCTACAGGTTGAAGTAGCAGTGGGAAATTTTTACACCACTTGGTTCTGCTTAAGTGCTTGTTAAAAACACATTACAGCAACCAGAAATACTGAGCTAGCATTCTTCATGAACAAGTGGCTGTGGATGCTGGGAGTCCTGCAGCATACCTGCAAGATACTATATTGAGAAAACCAGTATATAGCTGTTGTGATATAAGTGAACCTTGAATGAGGTATGTAAAATAAATTACTGGCTCATAAACTAAGAACTGTAGCGAAAGATTTTCCAATATTCTTATGACAGTTTCTGTGAATGTTACGAAATGTACTTTTTTAGTTTTTAACTTACAAAGATGGAGATGATAAAGTGTAAAAATACCTGTATTTTAATTGTGCTTAAGAGAAACATAGTGAATTCTCCCTGATCATGTTTTTATATACACAACAGAGTCTAGATCTGGTTTAAGTTTTAGTTAGTCTGGAGTTTTGAAAATGAATAAACAGAATTGCCCTTTTTTTTCCTTGCACTGCTACTTGCTTTAAAAAGTGGGCTGCAGATATTTAGTTCAACTGGGAGAAACTGGTAACTGTATCCAGGTCATACGGTAGCACAAGCTGGTGCTTAATCATTCATTTATTAGTGCTGAGCTTATTGTGCCTGAAAGACAAATGGCAAGAAATGGTGTCACTCTGTCTCAATGGACCATACTGAAGATGAATTGGACAAGGGTAATCTGTCTTTCTTGAATTTATCATATGTCTGCTTAGAGTTGAAACTCTAGCAGCTGTTTCTCTCTCAGCAGGGAAGTTAGCTTTTGATTTTCCCTTTCAATATCTTACAATTCTTTTAACAATTGATATTTTTAAATGTTCTTTAATAATTAATATTAATTGGCAAAACAAAGTCACATTTACAATCATAACCATATTCATTGTGTTGTCTATAACTAATATTTATCAATTTTCAATATAAACTTTATAATTTCTCTTGTCTTTGGGTTGCTAGTGGAATGCTGCTACAATAGTGTCAAAAACGTTAACTATGTTAAAGGTCTAGGTTTATGTCTTTCGTGCATCCTGTTTTGGTTCCAGAAAAGAATGACTTTTGCTAACATAAATTTCACATGAAGAAAGTCTGAGCTCAACAAGTTTAAGAAGGTTCAGATGGAGGATTTCCCAAGGGACACTCTAGGATGTGAGAAATAATGTTAGTGATCCAGAGTTCAATGACTTTGTTCTGTACAGAGATTTCAGGCACAGTGGTCATCTTCAGATGTTTCATCCATACAGACATACTAGTTAAGTTTGAGGAAAAAATTATTCTTAGATATTGCTATTTCTACTCATGTAGTAAGTAAACACTATGTGCCTCTTCATAATGTATGTAAAATGCTTAGTTTTATACAAGGTTTGTTTTAACGCCCATTATAGTTTAGTGAGTAAGGTCATATAATACAAGAATACGATTCCCATATTGTATTAAGGTGAGTCTCTGTAAGGCAGAATGGTAGCATCTCTTACTCTCTCAGGGCCAGTTTTTGCTTCCAGCACATTTGCATAAATCTTGGGTTAGCAATTTGTTGTTTTCCTGGCCAGCAACTTGTTTTCCTGGTTGGTTATTTTAAACTGAAGGCTAATAAAATTCCAAAAATTTTAGCCTTTAGTTCAAAATTCCAAAAATTCCTTTCCCTGCCTAGTTTCAGTCCTACTGCACCTCCATTTGGGGTTTTTAATTTTGTTTTTGCTTCTTTATCAATCTGGAAGCCAAGGAATCCCTTTAAGGTAAAATTTGGCCTGGGGGCACCAGCTCTTGGGCAATAGTTTGATGGCTGTAGAAATACTCTATAGCAGGGGTGTCAAGCTCACATCGTCACTGCAGCATCATGTGATGTATCTGGACTTTCCCTCCCTTTACTAAACTGGGCAGGGCCAGCACATGACACATCTGACCCATGGGCCGTGAGTTTGACAGCCCTGCTCTATAGGTAGTCCAAGTTTTTATCCTGTTGAATCCTTCTCCCAGAGGTTTCTTATACAGATTGCAGTTATTGCTGCTCTTTAAAACATTTTTATAAGGAGAGGGAAGTAGAGCACTGAAAATATTGGTCGAAAAAAGTTAAATTACAAATTGGAAAAAAAATATATTCTGTAGAGCTGAATATTTTTAATAGGCTTCTTCACATTGTATTTTTCTCCAGTATATTCTGAAGGGAGCCATTTCTTTGATCCTAAAAGGAAAATAGACCTAGCTACATCTGTTTTTTTTCTAAGAAATCCAACAGATTATTTCCCTCTTCGTTTTCATTCACAATGGCTGGTCTACAGATTTTGATGATAAAACTTTTAGCTCTGCCAGGATAAGTCATAATAAGCATTGCACTCAAAGGTTTCCAACTCTCTGGTTCATTCATAGCTAGAACATTCAAAGTGTCTCATTATACACTATAATTTCCTATCTACCTTGTGGTCATCTGCATTGTGAGTATTCTGCTTCTTATAACCTAACACATTCCCTTTAGCATTGGGACTGATTATGACAGGATCTATTGTCTATTACAGGGAGCAAATATACAGTACAGTGAAAATGTTTTAGTGAATGATGTTTTGTAAACCATGTTGGCCCATAAAAGACAATTATGCTGTGTTTAATGTTGCTTGAGCTAGTGTAGTATGAAATGCTTTCTCCTATTTTCATAATGATAATAGGGATAAAATTCCCTTGAACTAAACTCATCTTCTGGTGATTATATAGATAGCTCCATGCAATCATTTTAGTAATAATATAGAAGTGATCTGCTATTACTTTTTCCCGGGTTTGTTTTTACTTCTCAGCTTAGCCTATAATATTAGGATTTCCAAGTCCCAATGCAAGTACTAACCAGGTTTGATCCTACTTAACATTTTGACATGTGGAGTTGGCTAGATGCTGCAACTTGTTGCAAATCATAATAATTTGCTGAGTATCCAGATCATTCTTTTTATTACAGCACCATCATACATTGATTGCATTCCAGGTGGTATTACAGAATTCCTGTATTTAAAGATTGTTCATAGTTGTTTCCTAAAGTACTAGGATTGTTCAGGTGAAATAAAGTCTGATCTAATACACATAAACAAAAGGAAATAATAAATTGATGAAGACTCAAGCAATAAAACATTTTATAATTACATGTGAGAAGACTTTCACATTTTAAAGCTGAAACTACTAAATATATCTGGGCTCACAATACACAGATTAAAGATGGTTTGTTTGGTTTTAACAAGGATAAAAATGTTATAATAGTACAACATTGGAAAAACACCCTAGAAACGTCTTTTAAAAGTATGTGTTTTTGAAGCAAATTCTATCTTTAATATTGGTGGTCTAATCAATATTACATAAATCAAAAGTAGTTTTGAAAGAGTATTATTTTAGGAGGGGTTATCAGTAAAATCTAGTATGTTAATAACTGTCTCAGGCACAACTGAGTTTAAGACTAAGATGAACTCAGCTTGGTCACATCCTGTTTTCTAAATTAAAAGATTTCTTTGGAGAGTTGTAAGTTCTCATTTAAAAAGGGATTATAAGTAAAACAATATCATGTGAATTATAAATAATAAAAATGTGCATTTTCCCTTTTAATGTCAGTTGTTTGTAGCTTAAGGCAGGAAATGGAAAGGGAAAGGCTCTGCCTTAGTGAACTATCCAGTTGTTGATAAGGTCTTGTTCTGTATGACTTCATACATTCCTTCAGAGAAATAAAGTTGAAAGAGCTACCCTTGTACACAGCTGTTGTGAAGATTGTTTGGCGAATTTCCCTTCCTTTCCTCTTTTTCTTAAAACAAGGCTGGGCGCTTCTGTGTCTTAGAAGTTCTAATTAGTACAGTATTTATAGAATTTTTCTATGTAGTGTTTATAGAACTTTTTTTCCTATATAAATTTATTTATTTATTTTATTGCATTTTTATACCGCCCCCTCTCCCGAAGGACTCGGGGTGGTGTACAGCAACTAAAAATAACTAAAAAATTTATTTTACCTTTGCTTCACAATGGTTTTTTATTATTGTAATTTCATTTATTCTTGGGATTTTGGGGGGGAGAGTTAGATATAAATGAATTTGAACTATGTTTGAATTAACTGTGCTTATATATTTAAGATAATTATATTTTTAAAATGAGACGGAATGGGTAAAGTCAATTATATGGATGGTTAAAGCTGCTTGTAAAGAAATCTAAATGGATTGATACAATCATGTACTGTATTGCTTGTCAGAATCCTGTGAATTTTCTTTCCCACATCAGAACAAAATACTAATATATATTTTCATGAATTTAGCATAATGTTGCTTATTTCCAATGAAATTAAAAATACTTGCTTCTCTTGTAATAGCAAAGTATGAATATAAATAGGAGTAGTTTAGGAGTATCCAATAGACAATTTTATATACACCCCACATGGAACATTATAAATTGATATGTTATTTCCTTATAACTGTTTCTGCATTCCTAAATTGTTTGCGATGGTAGCATTCAAGATTAGCAAATCCTCAGGAAAATGCAATTATTAAAAAAAACAAATATATGAAGAGCCATATCTTCCTCCTTTTTACATTCTAATTTATTCAGAATCATTATTTGCAGTTTTCCATAATGAGACATATAACAGGAGGATTTAGTTAATCTCCTGGGTTCTGTGAAGTTGAGAAAAAAGTGAATTGTATGAAGATACATGTTTCATCTTTCTGTTCATCAAACCAAGATTCAATCATATGAATACAGTTGTGTTTGCTCCATTTTAGCTATGATTGGCCTATATAACACAATTTGGCATTCAAATTGAAAACTGTTTTATAAATTCTTCAACCTCAGTGCTCATATAATGGTAACTTAACAATGATTAATAAGGTAGAAGAATGGACAATAAACTCATGAGCTTTCAGGCTACATAAAAAAAAGATTTAAGTCTATACCAGGAATGATCAAAAGCATTAGATTACATAATAGAAATTTGTAATATTATAAGACTGCCTTTTGGATTGGAATTTTCTCATGAACTCCTGAGTTTTTACAGTTAGTCCTCAATCATTAGTGACTGTTCCAAGATACAACAGTACTGAAAAAAGTGACTTATGACTATTTTTCATACTTACGACCATTGCAAGCATCCCCATGGTCACTTGATTAAAATTTGAATGCCTGTCGCTGTCTCATATATATGACAGTTGCAGTGTCCTGGGGTCCCGTGATCACCTTTTTCAGCCTTCTGACAGGCAAAGTCAGTGGGGAAGCCAATTAACAACTATATTACTAACTTAACAACTGCAATGATTCAATTAACAGCTATGGCAAAAAAAAGTTATAAAATGAGGCAAGGCTCACTTAACATCTGCCTCGCTGAACAACAGAAATTTTGGGCTCAATTGTGATCATAAGTCAAGGTCTACTTATATTTTACAGTGGTACCTTTTACATTCATGCTTGTTGAATTCAGTAATTATTTGACAGGCAATTAGGTTAGATTAGGCTAGGGTGTCAAACTCAAGGCCCATAGGCCAGATCTGGCCCGGGGGTGCTTAAATCTGGTCCGCGGGGCCGGCCTGGGAATAGCAAAGCACTGGCCTGTGGTGCCTCTGACAACCAAAACTGGGCCCAGGGGGTCGCATGTGGGCCCACCTACGCCCCACTTTGCCTGGCAAAGTGCTCCAGGAGGCTGTCCAGGCTGAAAATGGGGCACCGGGGGCTTGCCCCCAGTTCCCTGTTTTGACCATCAGGAGGCGTTCATACCCCCCTCCCCAGCTGGCCTGTGGAGGAAAACTATAATGCTGATCCAGCCCTCGAAGAAATCCAGTTTGACACCCCTGGATTAGGCAATTAAATTGGATCAACTGAATCCAGTTTTCTAAATATCTTTGATATGTTGAGTTTGTCATTCTCACATTATATGTTGGTTTTGTTTGCTGGAAATTTGGAGACACTGAAGTCCCAGCATATTTAAGTGTGCCAGATTACAGAAAGGTTTAGCATCCTTTTTTAAATATTACTATTGTTTGTGGCATGCATGTAGAGATAATGATTTTCTTTTGCCTTAAAAAGAGGGTGGGTGAGTCAAGATAATTGCAACAGCTGCATGTTCCTTTGGATGAATAACAAAAATGGGAAGTATTTCATACTCTTCATTCCTTGCATAGCAATGCTTGTAGATGGGAATGGCTAGCAAACCCCAAAGTCAGATAATTTTTCCTATCATCAGTGCTTATCTAAGCTTCCACTTCTTATCAATAAAGAATAAATGGATAACCCATAGTGTAAAGAGCTAGGTATTTGGACAGTGTTTTGGTCACTTTTAAAAGGGAGAGACAAACAGCTTTGTATCTTTGCTGTAATCCGTATGTTTCGCATCCATGAAGTTGCTTATTGCCTAGTCATCATTTCAAGTTGATATTGCAGCCATGTAGTCATAGAACTCATGAAAAAACAATATAGTTAATTGCAGCAGTTTGCCATTCATGCAAAAATACTTATAAGGTGGCAGATGCACAAATTAGCATAAAGTATTCTTTAAGCTTAAGGCCATATCTTCTCTAATTCTTAAGCGAATGGTTGCTAGCTTATCGAACTATTTCTTTACAAAATCATCTTTGGAAAAGCAAACTCACCCTTTGTTATTTCAGCTGATGCTTGGTACACATAAAGCATGATGAAAACAAGCGTCACATGAATTTGCTATGAACTGTGCAGGATATAAATTTTTAAGCAAGGCTGAACAAGAATTTGTGGAATCATATTAGGAACTATTTAGATCCTTCACAATATATTTAAGGAGACTTTTGGGGTTATTCCATCATTGGTTTGACTGCCGAGCAAAAGCATAGTTTTGGCTTTTGCCAGAATTATGTTAGATATGATTTTTAGTGGTGGTTTATTGTACACTTTATTTTTCTTATGTTACTGTACTTCTATTTTTATTGTAAAGTTGCTCTGGGAAAATTTTCTTGAAGGCAGGATATAAATAACAAGAATACTGTTTGTTTACTTTTGGCACAGTTCAGGAAATTTATCCAGTTGCAGATACTTTCTATGATGACCAAATATTCCTGTTCAGAGGTTTAGAGTGCAAATATGGTTGGGAACAATAACCATTGAATTCTGAGTGAGTTATTTCTGATTGATATATATGTATATCATAGATAGATAGATAGATAGATAGATAGATAGATAGATAGATAGATAGATAGATAGATAGATAGATAGATAGATAGATTTTCTTAATTATAAGGATTAATCCTGCTCATTTTTAAAATTATGCCCCTGTAGTTATGGGTGGCTAGATGCCAATGTATTGCTATGAAATCTGTCCCATTTTATCCCTTCATAAAGAGTTACCGGTAATGTTTTGGGTTTGTTTTGTTTTTTTGCTTTTGTAGATTTAATCCCATTCCAATGGATAGAAAAAAGAAAGCTACCATCTTTAGCAGCAGGGATTTTTCTTCTAAACTAGGGGAAATGGTGCTATGTTTTCCAAACAACATCAGATCCAGGCATCAAGAACAAATGGTCTGGCATTCCTAGGAATGTGTCTATTTATATCTTGGGGCACGGCACCTCTAAACAACTTTGTTGATCCCACTTATGGAGCCATTGATCTTATTTCTGTGCAGCTCCAACTGCAAAGTTTACAAGTTATGATTTAAACTTCTAGAATCAGTGAGCCTTGAAGGCAGATGTCTCCCTGTTCCCATGAATTCTTATCCTACCTGATTTTCAGCTACCTGAACTCAAAGCTGTCTAGCAAATTTCACAGGCAGTCTAACATTAATCTTTATAGTGAATTTCTAATCAACTTCAGTTTTCAAAGAAAATCTTTGAACTATTTTCATAGAACCAAAATTAGCTAAAGAATCTATGGCAACATTGCTCCATTGTACACTTGACTTAACCAAATACACAAAGATTGAAACATTCAGAATTATGGATCTTATCAACCTCTGTCTAACCACATATATTTGATGGACAAACGTATCAAATTTATTAGAAGAAAAAACAGGAATCATCTATAATGTACAGTGTAAAGACTGCAACAGCCATTATGTTAGGACAAACAGGCAGAAGACTAGCAGAATACATCTATGAACACCAACTAGTACCCAAAAGACATGATGAAAACTTTAATTTCACAACATATGGACAGACTTTAACTATAGTTTCAACTGGGAAACTCTGACATCCTAGACCAAACCAAGTCTAAAAATAGGGAATTTCTAGAAGCCTGGTACAGATCAGCCAACAATAGCGCACAAGCATAAACAATATCTACATATTGTGCAAATGAAACAAAAAGGAACAAAAAGATCAAATGCATCCCCACCATAAATAAACATCCAGATGTTCATTAACACCCAAGATTAACATCAATCAAAACCAAGATCGACCAATAATCAACAACAATACCCCAATCAAGCTAACTGCCATACAAACTAACAGTAAACAGCCCAATCAAAGAACCACCAAAGCCATTGCCACCAACACTGGCAGGGCCAGCCATTAGAACAGGGGTGTCAAACTCAAGGCCTGTGGGGTGCTTAAATCTGGCCCACAGGGCTGGCCTGGAAATACCTGTTTTGCCAGCCAAAACAGGCTGCTGGGGGGGCTGCATGCCGTCCCCAGAAGCCCATTTTCGGCCCCATGAGGCCTCCAGAAGTACTCTGCCAGCCAAAAGCAGGCTATGCAGAGGCCCCATGAGGCCTCTGTACGGCCTGTTTTCAGCCGGCACAGGACTGGATTGGACTGGATTACAATTATATGGCTTCAGGTAAGTGCCTGATCTGGATAGAAAACAAGCAACATCCTATGTTAATACTACAGCTTAATGCCAGATTTTACATATTGTAGGTCCATTTTATCTACAATCAACAATCTATAATTGACAGCCTTTTCTATTTACTATTCAGGAAATTTACCTCTGCTGTTAGATCTTGTACTATCGTGTTATTTATGTTATTGTATTTTTATTATTAGTTCAATAATAAAAATACAATAGTATAAATGGCTTTTCTGCCTGAAAAAGCAATTTACTATTAAACAATTGGGTGTAAATTTAGAAATAAAAAGT
>JANHFJ010000642.1:222261-243632 GCA_032468195.1 Cerberus rynchops | reverse complement strand
TGTTCAGTTTAAATGTCACATATGGGGAAGTTGAAGGTTTTTTCTCAGCAAAAGATGGAAGAAGTCAGAAGCTAATTCTTTTCCTCGGTGGTCCTTATTGTGTGCTGATATTTAGAAGTGTGGTCAGAAATGCTGTTTAGAAGACATTTTAATAGTTATATCTTAATGAGAGATGCCTATGATAGTATGATTTTGGTATTTTAAGATACCAAATACATGGTTTTAGGCTCTGTACCTCAAGAGTCTATTGGAAGTGTGGTGATATAAAAAGTAAATAAATAAAGATTAATCTACAAGCACTTTCCACATGTTTAACTAATTTTAATTGATGGGAGGAATACTAGGTCAACCAAAATTGGCCCCAGCTCGCAGAAGATGGACAATACACTCATTTTGTTTTCTTTGTAATTGGTTTCTTTATACTGAAATGCTTTGCTTTTAATTTTTTGAACTGAAATAACAGTGGCATAAAGAATGAGAAACGGTCAACCATAAGGATAAACTAGCATTAAGATTTTAAAACGTATTTCTACATATTGAAGGGCAATGGAGATGTAGTTGTAATTCAGTCATATCTATGTAAGTAGTATGTATTGACCTAAATTAATATGTCTACTAATCCACTCTGTTACCAAATATTACATAGATTTTAAAAAGCAGAGAAGGGGAGTAATTTCTGTTGACTCATTCATCTTGTTTGTTTTTCTTAAGGTAGTATGCGAGTATTTTCAGAAATAAAATGTATGCTTTTAATAAGATAGAGACCAGCCCTTTAGCATTTTTATAGACAAAGGTTATTTTGCAAGCAGTGCTCAGAAAGGGAAAGGTTTGGTATTTCTCCCTGGATTAAATTAAAAATGTCCACTCTAATTTGGCAGCAGCTTAGCTTCACAGACGCCCCAAAGCAGTATTAAGGCACAGGCTGATGTATGTACACTCCCTTTCCCTTATTCCATTCACTCTCTCCTCTGTGAGCAGCATCTGTTTCATGAGAAGCTTCTCTTGGAAAACTGCAGAGTAGGAACAGTCAGCTTGGGTAAGATTTTTCTACTGAGGTGGTATATGCTTTAAATACTACCCTTTTCCTCATTTTCACTGCTGCATAGACTTTTGGAAAAGGACATATGAGAATTACCACAGGAAGAGAAATGACTAAATATTTTTACTTCAAAATTGTTTTTCTATTGTCAGGTATCTACTTGTGGGTTGTACTGCTTTTCAGATGTTCGTATCATTAAAATCTTTGGAACTTTTAATATATTTGAATTTAAAAGACAAAATTGAATTGTCAGTGCATAATTCAGCATTTCTTGTTTTTGGATGAAAGTTCATAGAATGATCTGAAAGATTCTTCCTCTGGTACATGATTTTCATGGTTGATTCTTAAATATGTGTTGTTTTAGTTTGTTTTGGTTCTAAAATTGGCAGTGTTTAAAATTCTGATGATTAAATTATAAGGAGAACATTTATTTTCCACTTAAACAAACCACAATTGTTTGATTGGTATTTCTCTGTTACTTTTCAGAGTCTAACAATACTATGGGTTTTTTGAGACTTAATATTTAAAGATTTTGACTCTAAATGACACAGCAAAAAATATTAAAAGTAATGATAAACCAAAATAGCAACATACTTTTAAGAGATTTAAATGTGATACAGTGTGGGCTTACTACTAGAATAAAAACAATATGCACTCAGATTTAATTTAGCTACGAAATGAAATACTTATTTCAGGAAAATTGGTGTATTGTTATGAAACAATTGGTATGAAACCTAACTTTCATTTGGCATATGAAATATTTACGGTAATACTACATATTTCCAACAGCTACTCCTGTTTTTTAGGGATTGATTTATTTGTTTAGCTCTTTTCATCACAGTGATTTAAAATGGAGTATAGTGTATTTTAATCAGCTTGATGTATTTGATAGAAGGAAGCCTATATTATAGTTTAGGCTTTCTTACACAAACTGTTTTTAGATGAAAACATCCTGGTTTTTGGTATGATAACTTGCAAATATTAAATAAATTTAGAGTTGCCTGATATTTATCTTATTCTTGATTACAGCACTTCTGAAACTGCCTAGAAAATTCTAATAAGGCAACCTGAGATTGGATGGGCATATTGCTTTTTAAAAATACAATGTTTATGCTTTTGTTAATTGGCCTTACATTCATTTTTATAAAGAAATGTTGATTAACAATGCTAAAAACAAAACATTGAGGTAAAAATGTAATAAAGGATATAAAATAAATAATATGAAACAACAATAATACTATTATGTAACCATATGGATATGACCCATATCTGATCCTATTGGCTCTTGCTGATCATCAGTTCCTGATGTTAAACAGGCGCAGCTACAGTTGAACACTGAAATCTACAGATTTTTTTTGCGTTTGATAGATAACATTACCGTGGGAATCTTTGGATGCAGTATCTTATTTTACTGGCATCTTAAGAGAAAACAAAAAGCCTGTAGTTTGGTTCATTTCATATATATAACAGGTTTCTGTAGCCTGTGATGCAGCTTTAACTGAAATGGAAGAACTATACAACTTTCTTCTGTGAGCTCAAGAATATAATTTGCATTAAATTACTCAGCTTTATGTTTCTTGTACACATATTTTAATGTTCTAAACTTTAGGCATACTTGCGTAGAAAAGGCTCTAGATTTCCCTAGCAAATTATAGAACCTCGTTTTGTGGGATGTTGTACCTATAAGGAATAGGGAGAGGGGGCGGTATATAAATCCAAATAAAGTAAAGTAAAAAAGGTGATTGTGTTCCCATCCCTATTTTCCTCAATTTCTTGCCATGAAATCTGCAAATCTGCATGTAAGAGTTGCAGTTAAGTCTGTTTTGTCACTATACCTCTTTACAGTCTTTTTTTGACATTGAGAAAGAATTTTGCATTAAATGTACAGTAATCCCATCAACAAATGGAGTGTGGTCATTAGATTCTGAGTAAATATATACAAATTGTCAAGTGTTTTACCAAATACATTATTACATTTTTTCCTAAAAAAGGATGTAGGGATGGGAAGAGGAAGAATAACAGTATAATGCCCACTCCTTTTAAAATTAAAAAGATATATTTTTTTCTTCCCTGTCTTTCTAGTCTATATTTACATTTATCTGTTAGTAGTATAGTAAAAAGCTATTTTCCTGAGAACTTGGCTGCCTGAAATGTGTAACAATTAAATGAATATCTGATTCAGTAAAGGAGAGTGGTAGAATATCCACTCCAGGAAAAAGTTTTCTGATGTATTATCCATATCCCTCCTGAGTTTTCTCCTGATGTCTTAAGTTTTCCTTAGTAAAAGTAATATCTGGTGGGAAAATCGAACCACACCATATCGTGAATTAGAGAGAATGTGGGAACTCCCCCCCCCCGTGCTTTCACAATTATAAATGCTACTGTGCACTTCATTTATTTTATGTTGTCCTGTGCCGAAGCAAGTGGGGGAGTAGAGCAAGTCAGCTTAGAAACATGTAGAGCGCACAGGAAAAGGAACTGTTCATGAGTGAATAACATGTACTTTTTTCTATTAGGCCATTCAGACCATATGACAACTTGATTACTGAAAAGGAATGATAGGGGATTTGCGAATAAATGCGTGCTGGATGGCTGCCGGCCAGTCCCAGTGCAGCTGTCTGAATGTGCTACATTCTATTAACACAGATGGATGGATGTGAAAAGTGGCCATCAGTGGAAGTTCTAAGAGCTTTCCCTGAATAATAGATGAATGTTTCTGTCCTAATGGCAAACAAGACTGCATAGTCTGTATGTTTAGCTTATTTTTCTACATTGGCACAATTATTTAAGTTCTCTTAATTCAAATAAAGTAAATCAAACTTTTTAAAACTATGATGAAATTTTATAACAGGTGTCTAGAATTGGGGGAAAAAATAGGAAATATTGTTACTTTTGTGTTTGATCATGAGATTGTTAATTTTGGAAGGTATTAAAATGTAGAGCAGGGCAAATATGTGAATTTGTGAAGGTTAAAATTTATAATTATATTGGGAATATCTTGTACAAATTGAGATTTTTTTTTCAGGATTGCATATGAACGGTGGAGGGCAGCATTGTAAGCTTAGGAAAAGATAAATTTGCTTTAAAGTCTATCAAAGGATTTCTAACCAATCCAACTATGTCTCTAGCTCTTTGAAGCTGTATGTTGGATTCAAATACTTATCCTGCTTTGGTCTTTTCAGCTAAAGCATTGAGTATTATTATTGCATTCTTCTAATCCTGTATTACCCAATGAAAAACTCTTCAAATTCAAATTCAAATTTTATTTGTCACATACACAGTCATACATAGTACAATACGCAGTGAAATGCTTATGCGTTCAAATGTGTTGATTGGTAAATAAAATGAAAACATGGTTGGATTTAAACCATATAGAACAAAAAAGTTATTCTTACATTTAAAGGCCATATTATGGAATTTGCATAAATGTACTACATCGTAAAAAGCTGTTCCAAGGTTTATCACTTTCTCTCTGAATATAAATTGCCTAGATTTTTATTCAGTAGTAACATTACTGTTTTGTCCTAATTTGTTTATTAAAATTCAGAACTTGGTTGTAATACCAGTAAATGCTACTGCATACAGTTAGTCTTTGCTTAACAACCATTTGTCCAGTACTGTTCAGAGTTCTGATGGCGCTGAATGAATGATAGTTGTGGCCAATGGTTGCAGTGTTCCTGTTGGTTGCATCATAAAAAAAACAAATGCAGCACTTCAACTCTCCCCACCTGCTGTCTCCCTCCCATCTCCATTCTGTACTCTACTGCAGTCACCCACCCCTGCCATTCCTAACTGACCATTGCCATCTTCTTCCCACTGCTGGCCTGGGATCCAGGCGCTGTGCATGGGTGGAGCTAGCAGAGGAGGCAGGGCAGTGATGAAGCAGTGGCTTGCTGCCATCTTTACCCAGGGAACCTCTGCCTGCACCACCACGCTTCCTCCTTGGCTGGGCTCAGTGAGCTCCCTTTGGCAGACAAGGCTCCGTTCGTTGTGCTTGCTACTCACATC
Source organism: Cerberus rynchops (assembly GCA_032468195.1). Taxonomy (NCBI): domain Eukaryota; kingdom Metazoa; phylum Chordata; class Lepidosauria; order Squamata; family Homalopsidae; genus Cerberus; species Cerberus rynchops. The sequence continues at coordinate 238,585 of JANHFJ010000642.1, read as the reverse complement.
CCTTCGCTGCAACTTCGCCCAGTGCCTGGATCCTGGGCCAGCAGTGGGAGGAAGGCGACAGTGAAGGTCAGAGAGAGGTGGTGGGGTGGCCAAAAGGGAAGAGATGAGGAGGGAGATGGGAGTGGGGAGAGTTGAAGCAGAGGCAACTGCAGCAAGGCTGCCGAGCCTCATCTGCACAAGGTTGAAGAAGCTTGAGATCTTCATCTAAATATGGTTCAGTCCTCACCGAATGATCACAGTCAGGACTTCTCCGACTGCCAAGCGAGCACTGCCAGTATTTCAGATTCCTATAGCTGTTAAATCAATATATATTGCTTAAAAGTATATGTTCTGAACTCTGCTGGTTTTGATGACTGTTACTTTCCCTTCCACCCAGGGAACTGTTTTTAGTTTGGATTCTGAAGATGAAGAGTTCCATGGAATCATTGCCGAAGACAGCAATGACATCTATATCCTAACTAGCGACAACTCAGGCCAGGTGAGCCCACCTGAATCACCCACAGTAACAACATCTTGGCAGTCTGAGAGCTTACCCGTTTCTTTGTCGGCCAGCCAGAGCTGGCATACGGAGAGCTTGCCAGTTTCATTGGGGCCCGAGTCGTGGCAGCAAGTAGTTATGGATCCTGAAGTGAAAAGCTTGGACAGCAACGGAGGTGGTGAAGAAAGGAGTGAAAACAACTCTTCAAATTCCGATATTGTACATGTTGAAAAGGAAGAGATACAAGAGAGCGTTGAGGAGGCAGAAGTGGGCCTGCAAACAAGTGCTAAAAAATTGAGCTTGCCAGAGGTCCCGGCGGCATTGCTGAAGATGGAGTCAGAGGCTGAAAGCTTGTTGATTAAAAGACTAAGTCCTTCTGCACCTTTGACCACGGAGAGTCACAAAGAGGGCATTAATAAAAATGTATTCACACTGTTGATGAGCTTTTGGGGCTTCCATAATGGGTGCCTTAAAAACCATAAGAGGACTTTGGCAGGGATTTGTTCTCAAAGCCTGCTGTTTAGCTCCCAGATGTTTTGTTACCAAACTAGGCAACATCTTCAGTGGGGTTTTGGGTGACATGTCTTGTTCCATTTTTCTTCTATTTATATAGGTCTTCTGTGGTGTTGTAGTCGGTTGTGTGACTGGTTGTTTGTATGGTGATGGCGGTGATTAGATCCATTGTTTGGTCATTTGGGTGATCCGGTTTCTTATAGGTTGATATGCTGATTCTAAGTAAATATATTTATTGATGGATCCATTTGTAGAGTGCCAGGCTTTGATCAATTCACATGCATGATGAGCTTTTGGCATGGCCAATGACTTTAGTTTCATTTCAGTTCAACTGGTTTTGTTTGTTGTCGATGTGCTCGATATCAGGGACTTATAAGAGGACTTTTAATTTTAGTAGTTTTATGAGTAGCTGAGGGCCTTTCCCCCAAAAAACTTTTTGCAATAGAAGAACTTTCTAGAAGAATAATAACTTATAATCACAATAGTAGCAGCAGCAATAACAAAATGATCAAGGAAGATCTATATCTGAATAAAATTTGCACATGGAAATATGATTGCTACAAATTTGGATATAGACACTATAAGATAAATAGAAACAGGATAGCATCTCATTTAGTGAAGATTATGACCAGGTTTATTTCTTCCTACCTATTTTTGATTTGTAATTAGATTCTAACTATTGTTGCTTTATTACCAGGAGTTGCTAAAAAGCTTTAAAGTTAGCAAATAGTACCTAACAGAGAAGTATAAAGTAGGATCTTTGGCCATTGCAGTAGAGAATGAATCATCCTAAATGTTAATATCTGTGTGTCCAATATTCTAGATGACATCAATATACCTCCTGCATTTTTCTATGTAGCTGGCAATATCATTTAAGAGGCATCAGAACATTTGGACTATGACAGATGTTTTGGGGACATTATAACCTTAACCGTAACTCTTCAGCAGTAGCTTTTAAGATTCATGATTATTTGTCTCTTTTCAGTTCAAGTTCACAGTGATAAATCTTTTTTTTTTACAAAGATAGGTGTGGTGTGCTGATAGCATTCATGATTAAGTGTTTTCCTGTGTCAAATATAGCCTGTAATATACCACAAAGAGACCCTTGAGTTTTATACAAACTGATCTGGCTGCTAACAGACTCTATGATATTTTATAGTAATACTTAAAATAAATCTTGACACAGGAAAGAAAGTACAGAATTATTGTTTTAAGTGAACTGTGAGTGCTTATCTTCAAAGTAGCAGGGTTTCCATTGTATTTTGTAAAACTGTTCATTGCACTGGTTACAGAGGTTAGGTACTATGTAAGAAGCTGGAAATTCCCAACATATATTCCACGTACTGCAGCTAACTGTAAAATAAAAGCTGGTGTATATACAGATTTTAAGAACTATTTTCTTTACATTTATTTATTTTTAGGGAAATCTTATGTGTTACATTAGAATTCTTATAACTCATATTTGTTTTTTAAACTGCAACCAAAATGTGTGGCTAAAACTGGTTTGAACTGTGTTAGTGCAAACTAAGTCTGTATGCAGTGGGATTAATTTCTGACTAAATATGCAAAGGATTGTGCTGTGAATAATACAAAAAAGGGAAGGTTTTGTGATCTGTTAAAAAAATTAAATACCTGCAGTTGAATGGTATTTTAATGACTAATATTACAAAATAGCAAACAATCATATTAACAATTCTTAATCAACTGGATGATTAAACTGGGGCAGAATAATTGAGAAAATACAGTACTGTTTTGAAGATCAAATCACAAAGTCTGCACTCAGTAGATAGACTCAACTTGTAATTTAAATTTTAAATTTAAAAATTTTAAAGTGCTTACTTAAGTAGATTTCACTTTAAAAAGAGATCTATCAGCCGGAAGGTCATTTTGACTATCTTTTCTTTCCATGAAACTTTATCTCAGCAATAATTGCATCATCCACAATTACAGTGTTTGAATTCACATGTTAATATCTGAAAAGTGCAAAAAACACCAGAGACTATCATTATGGCTAAAAGTGTACCTTTAAACCTTAAGGAAGTTAAAGTGAGATGTGATAGACTGAGCAGATCCATTAGGTTTGTTAATGCCAACTTTGTCCCTTTGAAGCTAAAAAGAGTGATGAGATTTTTCAAACCTTTTGTGAAGGGTTAGGCAAACATCTTTGATTGCTGTGCACTCCTTATTCATATGCAGCCTGCCTAAATTGTTGTCTTGGGTTAAGACAAGAAAAATTATATAGAATCTCCTGCTGAGGCAAGGGCTGGACTAGAAGACCTCCAAGGTCCCTTCCAACTTTGTTATTCTGTAATTACATCATTATAATTTACAGCAATCCCAAGTGAGAGATAATGGTTAAAAACAAATAAGTCAAAAAAACCAAGATAGGAATCTAAAAACAACTACCATTTTGTATGAACTAAGAGACAAAACTACAGAAAGAGCAGGGCCTATCCCAGTAATAGAATGAGATTACTAGCCCAGTCTTGGGCCCAATCTTTGGTCTATGGATTTGGATTGAAAACTACTTCAGTATGCCTAGTGTCAATTAAGGACAGATTTGAAATATTCTTTCTGGGCTTTCAACTATTTAGCCAACCCTAAATCATCAAAATTGCATTTGGCTTCACCAGTTAGGTCAGGAGTTTAGAAGTGTTTCTAAATTCAGCCCTGCTGTCTTTGTGGAGTAAACTTGGCTACAACCTGGCTGGAAACTTCATGGAAAGCTCCAAACAATCAGATGTGCAAATTATTTTCAGCTTCCGTTAATTACCTGCTTGCTTTGTAAACGCCAAGGGAAATCATGAAAAGTAGGTGTTCCAGAGCCTTGCAGAGTCCTTACAAAGCTTCAACAGACTTAGGATTCCCTCTTAATACTACTCACCCCTAAAGAACCTGGTAGCAAATCCTTTCCCCGATTCACTCATTACTTGAAACAATGTCTCAGCACAACTCCAGATTAGAAAATGGTAATTATACTGATAAATCCTTCACTAAGAAATGGTTTTGAAGTTTTTTTTATTTCAAAGGCATTGTTTGCAATCAGACCAGTATCATTTCCATTGTGTGCTTGTGTACCCTGGCTGATAATGATGTGAACACTAGGAAAATTACCCTCTTCTCAGAGTATCTACGTTTTGAAATGTTTATCATGTAGCCCCTAGAAGTCACATGCAACCTGGCAGGCTGCAATAAAACTCAAATCCTTTTGAAGCACTGATTAGGCTGGGGCTTAAATTTTGCTTTTATAGGGGATTTAGGCAAATGTTGCCACTGCTTCTGACTTCAACAAGGCTATGTATGCCTCATTACTTGTTTTCCAACACTAAGTCTCAGAATTACCGTTAAAAGAAATCAAACACTCCCTTTAGCAATATGAAAATCCATTGACAGATCTTGCCAAAGATTATATAATGTATATTTATAATAGTGGTATTTTTTGTAGATTTAGATCAATAAATTCATTTGTATAAATATGATGACCAAAATATTAAGAGTATGACTAAATTTATCACACTGGGCTACCACCCCTTTTTATTCCAGAAGAAATTTATTCCATAGCATTCAAATACATGTTAATAAAGGCAATTTTTCCCCTTCATCAATATCAAGCTGTATCCAATTCCATATTGTTCAGGAGGGTCTTTCAAACCTCTGGAGGACTACAAAACAAGACAATGATTTCATGAACTTTCATGTGTTATCTTGGAATTCAAGCCAGAGTTTTTTTAAATTTATTTTAACCAAGGTTACTGTCTTTTACAGCATTCTTTGATCAGGAGACATCGGATGACCCAGTCATTTTTATTCAAAAGCAAATTAACTGGCTATATGAGTTTTAGCCTAGGAAAGTTTACAAGGAAGCATCCTTAATCAAGGCCAGGACATAGGAAGGTAGATTTTATAAAAAATGTTAGGAAAAAACATATGGTAAGAACAATTTGAGAATCAGGTGAATTTTTTTTTTCAAAAGATTTCTTCTAAAAATGGAATTCCTTTATTAAAGATGTTTCATTCCAGATTTTGCACTAAATTAAATTCAGTGTTCCTAATAGTTCTTTCCAAATGTTTCTAAGACAAGGAGGACCAAGGATTGGTAAAACGGCCAATTCTTATACTGTATATTGGTACACCATCCTCAGTATAGACCATAAGCAATTTAATAAGTCCCTCTAAAACATTTATGTTCAATGTGAATTATATTTTAAGCATTGTCAACTCTGCATATTAATAAACTTTCTTGACTATTATGTTAATGTGTCTTAATTTAGAATAGCACCTAAACTGGGACTCCAGGTGAAAAATGAGAATTTAAACTATACTTTTATCAATAGTAATGTACAGAACTTAAGATGGAACAAATATAATTTTCCCATTTTGGAATTAGAGGCTTGTTTTTCATTAGAATCACCGTGTTAGTAGACAATCATGTCTTTTCAATCTTTTGAAATTAGCAATCTACAAATTAGCTCACAATCCTCATAGCAAAGAGATAATGAAATCTGGGACTAATTTCACAACAAATTGGTGTGGATGCAGTGTTTAGCTTAAACAGGAGAAAGCAGTGTCAGCAATTCTTGTCAGACTGCATCTAAATTCAGATCACTGCAGTTCTGGTATAGGCAGAGATACCAAAACCATTTTCCTTCTTTTTTTGATAATATAAACCTATCCTACTCAACTATGGGATATTTATAACTTACTGTTTTGGAGCCATTCATGGCTATGATTGGAGTTTTAATGAAAAAACAGTGTACAGTGCAGCTTGGAATATTAATAGAAGTTTCATCATAAAACTCTGTGGAATGGAGTTTAAACCAAAAAGAATTAGGCTGCTTAACCCCTTTTCACAGCAAACACTGCAGCATTACTTCTTATTTATTCAGACCACAGTTAATTTGAAGCACAGAGCCATCTCAGAACTAATTCTCTTTGAAGTGGTAAATCTCTGAGCCTTATGATTTTGGGGCCTCACAGGACTGAATGGTCCTCTATCCATACAAAACAAGTAAAAATCTCCACACAGAAGAAATCATTTTGAAGGCTCTCTGTTTAACTAAAATATTAGCTCTCTCTTTAAACCTTTTCCATGGAAAATCTTTTTTGGGGGGTGGGGGGTGGGGAGCACATGGCAATACACAGAAAGATCTACTGTGTTAGAAGGTGCCTTTATCTTTACATTGAAGATTATCAATGGTGATTTATGTCTTAGCTCGGCCCTGTAGCTGAATTGAAATATACCAAGTCTCCAAGATTGTTCTTCGGCTAGCACATTTTGGGATTGTCTAGATGTTTGCTGCAAAAATATGCCAGATGTCAGCAAAATATACAGAAAACATTAGTTTTTTTGTTGGCACCTTGGAGTTATCCAGGTGTTTACAATCCATATACAGTAGCTCTAGGCCACTTAGACTGCTCAATGGCTGCACCTCTTTAATTGTATCATTATCATTAAATGATCATAATTTATCTCCAATAATAAATAACAAGTTGTAGGACTTTTAATACAATTCACAAGACAAATCCCTTGACTACTCCAGAACCTGTTCACTTTTCCTCAGAATTTAAATGCTGGCTTTATTGTGGAAGTAGGATCAAAATAATAAAAAAGATGTTTGTTTAGTTCTCTTTCCAAGTTATTGTTGGCAAAGTGAACAAGACTAAAAAAGGGGGGGGGGAAAGCCCACAATTCTGCAATTTTTATGACTAAGTCAAAATTATTCTGACATGTAAAATAGTGTATAAAACCCGATGTGTAAACAGCCCCTTTTTAGACTGAACTGATAGTGATAAATTGTTTGAATTATTGTATAATCATGGAAAGTTCTTTCAATTTGTAGTGCAATTTTTGTCATCATTAACATAATGATAAGCTTAACATGTTTCCACTGTTCTTTTTTCCAAATTTTTACAATGTTCAAACCATTATGAATACCCACAAAAGCAATACCTCCTCCTAAATGTAATTAATATATAAAAATGCAAATGAAAGCTACTTTACCTCATGATCATATTATTTGAACACACATCAAATATTCAATTAGTAATTATATCTCTGTCTAATTTATATTATATATATTAAATATAATATATATTATATATATTATATATATAATAAATATAAAAGATACTAATATTTTGGTAATTTAATAATTTTAAATCTACAGAAATATGACAAATAGTTGTCATATTTACATTTATATTTATTATTAGTCTTCAGTTATGTTTATGTATTTACATTTTAATTTCTTATCACCTGTTAAAATAGTTTAATATTTCTGTTTATAAATAGGTATTACAGATATATTATTTGGCAAAGAAGCTGTTAATTCTTCTAGGGGGTTTCCGATGCACAGAATATTTCCAGCTTGCCTGTTCAGAGTTAAGAATCTACATTTATTATATAGTCTGCATGGATTTACAGTTTTTTTAAAGCTCACTTGTCTCTAGGAAACCTTGCCAAAGATAACATTAATCACCATTTAACTATCCTAGGCCTAATTTTTATCCATATCACATAATATATACATTACAATCCCATTTCATTCAAATGAACTCACCTTTTCAATTGCAGATGAAAAGCTGATCTCTTCAGTGATATTAGCTATGTCAAATAAAACATATAATTGGTATTGTGCTTCCTCATCCTTCCAAGAAATATTTCTACGTGAACTAAAAAAATAAATAAATCTGCTGATAGTTTTTTTTTATTTCAGAGTACCCAGAAACAGGTTTTTTCAAGTAGCCAATTAAATAAAATAACAAGTCCCAAAACATTCAAGATTGAAAGCTATCTAAATCTAAAAGCAGTCTTCCAAATTTGTAAAAACATTTTAGAAGTTTGTCTCAGAAACTCATTTAGATTAATTATTCTGGGATTAAATAGAAGAGAAACCTTGGAAAAATAGAAAGGTGGAGTTGAGAGTGGTTGGTTTCAGTCCAGATGAACTGTCCAGTCTCATTATTTCAGCCAGAGGACCCATTACCAATCAAACCGAAGGACAGAAAGAATATCCAGGTTTGTACAGCAGACCAAGACACCAAAATGTGAAGGGGGTCTGAAACCTGGGTATTTAATGCACCATTCCCTGTTACCATCACAATGAGGCATTGTTGGGTATAGAATCTGCAAAACAATGAGTCCTTGATAGGACATAATACCTATTCAGCTTCACACAACTTGGACTTAAAAACATCCTTAGCTCAAATTTACCTTTGGTGCACATAATCCAACAAAGTGATTGACTGCTTCTGCACACATTCATCTATTTTATGTAGTTCACTGATGGGCTTAACCCTCCTCCTCTGAAAAAAAAAAATGGGCTCAGCACTGACCGTAAAAAACAATGACTGTATAATTAATGTCTATATCATTAATTAGCGTAGAACACAAATGTTCCCTTAGGATACTATAGAAGTTATAAAGGTCTTTAGAAGACAGTTTATAAAAGTCTTTAGAGAATGCGACTAGAATGCATGGTTTGGGGTGAGTTTCCATCAATATGCTGACGATATGCAGCTATTTATCTCCACCCCAAACCACCCCAATGAGGCCATTGAAGTGATGGGCTGTTGCCTGGAGGCCATGCGGAGTTGGATGGGTCAAAACAGACTCCAGCTCAACCAGCCAAGACTAAAATAATTTAATTTTAAATTTGTAACAGCTTATATAATTATTGTAATTGGTTTTTTAGATTGTTATGCATGTATGTTTTTTATCTGCTGTGCACCGCCCCAGTCCCTTGGGAGAGGGGGCGGTATACAAATTTTGAAAATAAATAAATAAACAAATTAAGGCAGCAGCTTGAAGCATGTGCTTTATGTAAATTTTCCTGTAATCTGCTACTATGTCCTCCAGATTTATTGTGATTGAAACTCAAGTACCACCACCATGGACAAAGAAATTCCACGTCCAACAACTGGATGATGCCAGATTAGGAAAAAGTACTTTAACTGCTTCTTGGTAATTAAATTGGAAGAATCCAATTTGCTATCCACTAAATTCAAGAGAAAGCTCTATTAAAATCAAAGATCAAATGTCTAAGAAGATTAGAAGATTGTCAAAATAATATGCACAATAGTAATTTTCTCTGTATCTCTCAAATCTCAAGAGCACAAACATGCACTCTTTTTAGCACTTATTAGCAACATATTTTATTGCATTAGTATACATATACAGATTTGATTGAAAAAGCAAAAATATTCGTTTGAGCAATGTCCCATCCCCTGCATACAAACAGCTATCAATGCAACCTTCTGGATTGGTAAGGTATCTTATATGTGAAATATGGTTGGATTTGTAACATTTACTAAAAAAATGTTTTATTTAGTGCACACACTACTAATGCAATGTGTAAATAATGATTTAAAGGCTAATGTAATGTAAATTCAGCCTATTTTTTTCAATTAACCACAGTTAAGCAAACGAGGCTTACCACAAACAGAAGGCTGTGTCAAAGGTTGTGCTTGGACAGCATGCTAAAGCCAGATTAGTGACCCAACATGCTGTCTGAAGCTGGACCTTGGATCAAAATGTGGTTAAAACAGAGTAGCATTACCACACTTTATACCCAAGGTTTGTTGGGTAACCTGTCTAAATTCCTATTTCGTATATCCAAAGGATTTGCAAAAACTTAAGATAGAAAGATCAGGAGGAAAGTTACAGCTGCGGCTGAAATGGAGATTGCTTGATTTCATTTCCCTGCAGTAGATTTGCATAGATTTCAGAAGTATTTTTAAACTGTTTTTTCAAAAGGAAAATAACAGTCGCCCAATCACTATAGAGTTGGCTTGTTACCATTGAAGATGCTTGTTTCCAGGCAACCTAGAACTGGTTTCAAATTTGTGAAGGTTTGATACTGTTCTATCAGTAAGTACCTAGCCGTAAAAATGCCTGACTGGGATAAATATATTGGGAACCAAATATACTACAAATAATACTGTTGAGGGACATAAAGTATCCATTATAGCTTCTGCTGTGGTTTGGGAATTATTTTTTCCAAAGCCTGGAAATCTGGAATCTACTGAGGCCTTTTTATTTCCCCAACTACAAATATTTTACATATTGAAGTCCACAATGTAGACTTTACTTTTTGGTAGGCACCTCCAGATTCTCCAGAAGACCTTTTTATTTTCCTAATCAATAGGCACAAAAAAACTTTTCACACACTGCTCTGGACATTAATACGAGGTTAATATTGAGATTAATATTAATGTGGTGGTGCAGTGGTTAAAATGCAGTATTAAAGGCTAATTCTGTTGATTGCCAGGAGTTTGATCCTGACCGCTTGATCCTTCCAAGATCAGTAAAATGAGGACCTGAATTGTTGGGGGGCAATATGCTGATTCTGTGAATCACTTAGAGAATGCTGTAAAGCACTATGAAGTGGTACATAAGTCTAAGTGCTACTGCTATTGCTATTAATGGAATAATAATTTGGTAGATCCTGAGCTTTATTGGGAAGCCATACAGACTAGCCTTTCCTATGTTACATTTTCTATATTCTGCAGTTTGTTAAGAGTCTGTACATGTGCAAGATATTCCTCTCCATTAGTATAAGGTCTGATGAATAAAAAAGTGTCATTCTTGGAAGAGCTTTATGCATAATCATTGTTGTAAATCTATTTCACTTGCCTGCTGTGCATAAGAGGGGTGGTCAGTCTACACTGGGCCAGACATCAAAAAGGCAGCTTGTTGAGGTGCCTTGCCTTCATCATGGCCATACAAAGCCTGTCTTCAATAATGGTATAACAATACTTTCTTAGCGAGGAGATAGGCTACATTATGCAGCCATAATCATAATAATTGCCTGCCTTAATTCAAGTTCATTTTAATATGTGCAAGAACTTGAGGCTGATATGAAAAGGAACATATGTTTTTGTGGTTGCCTTATTGCTTTGTCTCTTAATACAAAACACCTTAAAACTGGCTTTTGGACCATCTGCTTTTAGCGATGCTATTTTGTTAGAAAATACACTGAATTGTTCAAGGTTAAAAGGTAACACTTATTTTTATGCTCCCTAGTCTCTTGCCATTTGCTACCTATCAGCTGAAGCCTCTCTTGTGCGAAACATCCCTTACCTGATCTCTCCCCTGGGAATACTGTGTTCCAAATGATCATTTTCATTACAAGGATGCTTTTGAACATAAAGGAAACATCTTGCTAAGTAACTTAAATATGTTGTGTGAGAGAAAGTGTGTCCTGAATCATTTTAAAATTAGTTCTTAATCACAGCTGAAAGTTGAGGAGCCAAATTCCCAAAATTCACTGTTGCAAAGGAGCCAGTATGTATAATGTCTGATTAGCAAACTAGGCTGCCATGTAAATATTGAGCATATTTACACAGTGGCATTTTAAGATGACGTCAATTCTTTTCCTTTCCGACTTAGTAAACTGTTGTGACTCAGTGCTAGTGCTAAACATTTAAAAGATTAAATAGAGGACACCAGAGTAATTGCTTTAACAGTTACTTTAAGCAGAAGCATCATCTCCTGGGATTTCATGAAGTTAAATAGGATATAAATAGGAACACAATTCACCCTCACTTTTAAAAGATTGTTTAAAAACAAATGGGCTGGAAATTGGGGAGTTTTTCTGTTTAGTTTTTTTTTAACAGAACAAAATAAGGACATAATAATATGTAAATTTTCAGCCACTCAACTGGTCCACTCCTGGCATCTGATGGTTCTATTTGGGTTTCAAAGAGAGTTGAGGAAACTACCTTCTGCTCTACTACACAGTCTGGATGAGGCCCTGGCAACTGCATGGAATAGGAGTCTTCCAGAACTCTAATCACACCTAGGTAGCCTCTCCAGGCATATCACTCTTGTTTCTCCATGGTTCACGGAAGAGTTGAGACAGTTGAAAAGGGTCAAGAGATGCCTGGAGTGCCACTGGAGGAAAACAAAGAATGAACTTGACTGAACACAAGTCATTATTAAGGTTTATCTCAAGGTGACGATGAATGAAATGTCAATACCTCTCAGGTCTTATTGGTCTATAGAACCAGCAGTCCTGTTTAGTATCACCCAGACCCTCCTTGGGAAGGATGATCAGGAGATCCATCTCCAGGTCACATGGAAGAATTTTCAAGGCATTTAGAAGATAAAATCAGTTAGATTCGTTCATAGTTGAATTTCAAGCATGATACAAGGCCCAAGAAGTGGGCTTATCCACTTATCCGGGACCATTTTGATTCTGCTGGACTTGAGGAAGTGGACAGAGTCATGTGGAATGAAAATGCAATTCATGCCTCTGCTGGCTCATTAAGGCTGCCTGGGAGGTATCAAGTGGATAGATCCAAGCATTAGTTAATTCATTTTTGTCAAACAGGTATTTCTGACTCCTTTTAAGGAGACACTGGTTTAATTCAAGAAACCATTGCTGGGTCCCTCCATGTTGGACAATTTTCATCTAGTCTAGAGGCATTGTGTCATGCTCCCATTGGAGTCTAAATCTGTGGGGGAAGGTGAGTTGGAACAAGAGCTGACAGAGAGTGAGAGGGCAGCTCCATTGGCCTTGGAAGAAACTGAGGAAGGGCACAGTCAGTCTGGGAAAGGCTTTTCTGAAATAGTAAGGCCTGCAGACAGGGAGGAGTAAGGTAGACAGAGTTCAGGCGATGAAGAAAGACTACTCCCTTTTGATCCAGGAAGACTTAGAGACCAATGCAGATTGAGCCAGCTATGAGGGAAGAGAGTGGGCCGGCCCCCTTCATAAGGCACATGTGGGGAATGAGATATAAGGAGGTGCCAGTGGGAGGGGCATTTGTCAAGAACAAGCGTTGAATTTATGGAGCCTCATGTGCAATTGCCAAAGCCTGGAAGTTGCTGTACTCTGTATTGTGGGGCTTGCCTGGTTTGTCTGCTTTGCTTAAACTCTGGCCCTGGTTACTGTTGGGCTAACCTGGCTTATTGAACTACTGACTGGTTACTGTGTGGCTAATCTTGCTACTGGACTACTTGCAGACAGAGGCTTCAGAAGGTGCATGTGAGAGCTTTGCTCCAGGACTGGTAGTGACTGTGGGAACATTTTGGGGGCACAGTTGAAGTAATAAAGGGAAGTTGGACATGTTCTCTGGCTGTGTTGCTTTCATGCCATGCCCCAGGTCATCACATATTGCAACTCCAGAGGAAGCTGGAGAAAATGGATTATCTGGACCATTTTCAGTCATGTTTTAGGCTTGGGTACAAGACTCTAGCTGAATTGGTTGCACTTATGGATGATCCCTGTTAGGAGACGGATGGAAATGGTGCTTCAATCCTTGCTCTCTTTGACCACTCAGTTTGTATTAAACACAAAATTTCAGCTAATTTTTAAAAATTGACTTTCCATTTCCCAAAAAGGTTATACTAATTTTTATTACATGATGGTGAGCAAGTAAAATGATGCAAAGAAGGGGAAATTTAAATCAGTTTCCCAAGTCAGGTGTTGTCCAGAGGTCTTTATTTTATGTTTCACTTCCTAAACTTTATTCTTTGATTTAGACTTCATTTCCCAGAATTCCCCAGCCGCCAGGGAAATTCTCCAGTGATCAGGGTAATTCTGCTGGCTGGGAAACTAAAGAATGGAAATATACATATTCTTAAAGTTGTTAAGTTTAAAAACACAGATTGAAATGATTATAAAACATAAACAGAATACACAGCAATGACATTAAAACTAAACAAATGAAAAAAAATTATGATCATACATTATCTGTTTACTCATGAGTTACTGAATAAACCACAATTTCATGTATTTACAAATCAGGCTAAGATGTAAACCATAGTTTACTTATTACAATTTGTACAATAAGAAAAGACTCTGCAGACCACATTCTGCTTTAGCATGGTATGCAGGCCCAATCTAGTCATTACTCAGTTGTTGCATATTGGCTATTCAAAACCTGAATATCTATGCTCCCAGACTGTTTCCACTGGACACTCTAACAGGGAAGGCATTAGCAGAAGATAGGATGATTGTTGGAAATTGATTACTTTTGTCATTTGAGCTGACCAAATGCATTGTTCTCGCTGCACAGGATTGTGGACCTTTAGCCCAGTTCACCCTGTGGCCCATCTCACAGCTGGTAATAGCAAACCAAATCATAAGCAAGAGATATAATAACTCAAAATATGTATATGTACAAGTAGTCCTCGACTTACAACAGTTCATTTAGTGACTGTTTAAAGTTACAATGACATTGAAAAAGTGACTTATGATCATTTTTCACACTTATGACCATGGCAGTATCCCCATGATCACGTGATCAACATTTAACCTCTGGGCAATTGACTCATATTTATGATGGTTGCAGAATGCCTTGGTCATGTGACCCCCTTTTGTGACCTTCTGACAAACAAAGGTAATGGAGAAATCAGATTCACTCAACAACTACTTTACTAACTTAACAACTTGAACGAGTCACTTAACTGTGGCAAGAAAGATGGTAAAATGGGGCAAAGGTCACTTGACAACTGTCTCACAACAGAAACTTTGGGATCAGTTGTGATTGTAAGAAGAGGACTACCTGTAATTTGATGTTTCTTTTCAGTAGTCTCCTTTCACATATTTTATACTACTGAGGCTGTGTGGACAGTGACTTCTCCAGAAATGGTGGTATTCTTCAATGAATATGCCAATTTCCCATCTTCACTTTGCTGCTCCTAGATTCAGTCTAAAAGAAAGCAGTTATGGTAAGATTCAAGACGTTTGAAAAATCCACTGAAACAGATTTTTATGCTCGGTGATTTTTTTCACTGATGTAATGTGCAATGCTTGCCATCAAAGTTCACTGAAGTTAGCTGAGAGAACTCTGTTTACTTCAAAGGGCCTTGGATCAGGGCCTCAGAGTACACTTTAAGAAAGCCCATAGAATTCCAGCCTGCTTAACCTGTTTATCTTTGATAAGATTTGTAAGAAATGCAAATAGAATAAATTTACTCAGAGTGATCAGCAAAGCTTGATAGTGTAAAGCAAGTTCCAGTACACAGCATGTCCTAGAGACTCTGTTATATCTTAACAAGATATAAAACACCTCTGGAAGAATGCTTGTTTAGGTTATCAGCTGTTTCTCTTTCAATTCAGTGGCAGAAGAAAATAGGCCTGTTGAAAAGAATATAATGCTGTAGGTTGCTATTATTTTTACCTCATTCAATATTTATAAAGAAAAAAATTATATACCGTATATGAAACCATATGTGGTATAATGAGGAAGGCATTGGACTGGCACAGGTGAGATGCAAGTCCAAGTTAAGGAAAAGAAAGGAAAGGAAAGGAAAGATTTGTAGAGATTCAATGGTTACAAAGCACTGATAGATTTAAGTACGCTGAGTTAAGTGGACGAAGAGCTGAATTCAAGTGACCATGAAAAATGTTGAAAAGTTAATGCCATGGTATTATATTTGCATCAGAATGTTCTGAATTCTGCTATGTTTATACCTTTCCTAAATTCATAGGCCACAAATTGAATCTCAAAAATGTCTAGGTTAGTTAAATTCAGGATTAGTGTCATTTGTTATGGAAAAAAAAGGTTGTTTAAAGGAAGTTTCAGTGCCGTATTCTCCTCCAAGTTGTAAGTTAGCCTTGAATAACCAAAAAAGAAAAAAGAATTTATTTTACTCCTAAGCAATAGTTCCCCCTATTCTAAAAAAAGAGCCAAACCTTATTTTCATGACCTTTTTAATTTATATGAAAAAAAGAATAGATTTGTAGAGTTTTGTTATTGTTGTTAACTGTTTTAACTGCCTTTGAAGAAAAGGGTAAGAAAAAAATTACAGATCTGGTGGTAATTTTACAGAAGTAAGAATATATAAGAGTGATATTGCAAGCTCTCTCTACTCTCTACATTAGAACATCTACAGGATGGAATCAATTTCTTTGCTGTTTGACACATTATGCTAAACCAGACTTAACTTTGATTTGTTGATAAAACTATAATTTTGGCAGCTTTTCAAAATAGGTAAAGTCAAGAAGAAAAGGAGCAATGGATTATTATTGTAAGGAAGAATAACAGAATCTGAATAACCCATTAAAAGTTACATTTTGATCTATCAAATAAAATCAAAATGGGATCATTTTGAGTTCCTTTCTTACTTTCTCAAGGCTGAGTATTTTTCCCTTCCTTTAAGGGTTCATTGCAGATGTGAAATTCAACAGGTTCTAGCAGGTTCGCTAGAACCAGTAGAAACATTTTCTAAGTAGTTTGGAGAATCAGTTGTTAGAAGAAATTTCCTTTTGGTTTTTTTTTTTTTTCACTTTACAGGGTTAATCCTGTAAGGAAGGCAGGAAAAAAACATTCTGGTGTTGTTTGCAATGTAATTTTTATTGCCCTGCTTACAGAAACTGCCCACCC
>JANHFJ010000642.1:67263-80742 GCA_032468195.1 Cerberus rynchops | reverse complement strand
GGTACAATCACACAAAGCACAGAAACACAGAATACATTCAAATACAGAATACATCTCCAGACTTATAAACAAATCCTAACCCCAGGAAATGCCCAGGCTCGGCACATTTTCACATATATTTACACACACACACACACACACACACACACACACACACACACATTATTCCACTGGTATATTATGTTTTTATATAACATAACTATTTCTTTATGACATGTTGTATCTGTTTTTATTTCTGACTATTCAGGTTGAAATGAAAGATATTGGTAACATTTACAAAATCAGAATAGGCCACGATGGATCAAGTCAATATGCAGACTGGATGTTGGAAAAGGTCAGGTTCCTGGTACACTTTGTAATGTTTCTTATTCCTTGTCACTGAATATTACATGCTGGGCCAATTTTTCCATCTCAAGGCCTCCTAATATGTTGGGACCATTAGAAATTCAGGAAGTTGATGTAGAACAGCTAGAAGACAATAAGTTAGCTATTTAAAGTTTTAAACAGATAAATATAGTAGATGCTGTTTCTTTTTAAACAAATGAGCAAGATATCTTTTTTAAAAAATAGTCCAGAATTATCTTGATGCAATATTAAATATTGTTCATCAAATTATGTTATCATCTAGGTGCAAGCCATTTGCTGAAGATCTGGCTCTGCTAGTTGGCTTGGAGTCACAATGGGGCAATATCACACTGGAGGTGGTTTATGGATCAGAAACATCTCACTTTTCTATCTGTGCATTCTGCTCCCTTCCTCCCCATCTTTTAACTGCAATTTTATTTTTTGATTGTAATTTTATTTTACTGTTTTTAAAAATATCTATGTGTTATTCTTTACAGCTTCTACTGTTGTAACCTGCTCAGAGTTGCTTTGAGGTTAAATGAGGTGCAACTAAATCTAATAAAAGGAAAAAATAATAAATAAGTAAATATCCACACAGGCGTAGACTTTCTAAAACAACTTCATGATTGAAATTTCACATTAATAATACATCCAATATCTTTTTCCTCTTAACCTGGCAAAATAACTACAAGAAAATAATTATTTTCTTATAAATATATGTAGGTTGACAAAAAGGGGTACATTAAAATAATGACTAGTTTTTGACTTTGTCTAAAAGTTAGGGGCAGGTTACAGAACCCTTCAGTACCAACCATGTCAACTGGAGTTCCCAGATACTATAGTACAGTATGTGGATGCCCATAAACTTCCCACTTTATTTCTAAAAAGCTTTTACCACAGGGCAACCATGATCCCATTTTATTGTCCTTTGCTCACAAGACCAAGTAAATTGATTGTTTCATTAGAATACCTGTATTTGCTCTGCAGTACAGATATTGGAGAAATAGAAGTAGATTGGTGTCTTGCTTAGTATCCTATGCAAGTTGTGTTTTATTCTGAAAGCTCAATTTACCAAGAAAAACTTTTAATAAGAAGTACTCTAATATCAATAGTTGCTACTCAAGGACTTGTACTATTAGAAATAGAACACTCAAAATGGAAGTGAAAATATTTTCAGTCCAACTCTCATTATTTCAGAGATTCTGTTATTTTTCTATTTTGTTGATTCATTTTTCTTTAGTATCTGAGTCCAAGGTTCATAAATATGGTTTCTGGATTTGAAAGGATGACCTTCATTCAAAGAAACAAGTAACTTACTGGAACATGGGGTTTTTTCCCCCTGGTACTGTAGCTATTTTGTATATATCAGCAAAGGGAGCTGGGCTACTAAGGACAAAGCATTAGAACATAAAGTGATCAGGTTTATTTCTGCAAAAATCTTTTATATCAAATTGAAAATGTTCAGTTTTAAAATTCAGTTTAAATAAATTAAATGAGGGTCTGCTTTCTGAAGTTAATTATAAGAAAGAGATACGAATAAGTTATTGGTTATCCTAAATTTTAATTTTACTTTCTTTTACCAATTGTGCTGTAATTGTGGCAAGAAAAAACCAACCCCACAAATTTATGCAAATGTTTCCTGTTCTTTCTTTGATAGGTAACATTACAACATCTGAAGACTGGTAGACTTTTGAAGTTTCCCACAAACAAATGTTTGTCCTGGAACGAAGGGAATGGAAATACTGTGTGTGAAGTTTCTGTTGCAAAAAATGGAAGAAGTCTTTATCCAAGTAATCAATCTATTTTCTAACAGGTCCAACAAGCCAAGATGATAGCTGCATAATTGAAGTCCTGCTCCTTTTATATATTAATCACATATACACACACTTTAAAAAAAATTGCAGGTCTTCAGTAATGAAATCATGGCTGCTCTCTTTATTTTTTTTTAAATATCCTTTCCCCTTCCATTCCTGCTTTTGACAAAGAAGTATAAATATGTGAAAAGAAACACAGTGTATTGTCCTATACCAAGTTAGCTTTAAAAAAAAAAGTTCTAAAAATCATTTTAGACCACTGTTGCTAGCCAAAGCTTACCGGAGTTCCCAGGCATATACTATATCTACAGATTAGGCATTGAACTGAATGTCCTTTTGCCAATCAGTGTTCTCTACAACCACTGCCAGATTATAATTTATGCAAGAATCTCGCATTCATGGAAGAGGTTAGGCTGTCCTTTACCCACTTATCTAGAATAAGGCCCATTTCATTTGGAGGGATTTAGTTTCGAATAGAGAGCTATAGAACTGCTATATTAGATGGAGTGAAATAATCTGGACCTGCACTTTGTGAAAATGAATGGAGAAAAAATGGTGGTTGCCAGGTGGGGTCCCCCTTTCCTCTGTGACCTCCAAAATGTTGTGTTTTAGGCACCTTTTAATAATTCCCCTTTTTATGTTGCTTTTGTCTAGTTTTTAAAGTCTGTTCTTCCCCTGTGATTTGTTCCTTGCTTTTAATGGATTTTTATATTCTGCTTTAAGTTTCATTTTTTCTCTTGTTTTATACCATATTTGATTGCATTGTAAGCCACTTTTGTATCTTTTTAAAATAAGAAGAAATAGAGGGCTGAGATTTGTTTGAAGGAAAAAAACATGTTTTTTTTCTCTTTACAACTAACATGCCTCACTTCTTCAATGCTTCTTCTACAAGGTGTGTGTTCCTCTCCTAATGCAAAGTCATTTTGATGTTTTCCTTTTGATACCTCCTCTGGTAGTTCCAATAGGTTGAAAAGTCTTTTTCACATTTATAACCCTTTCAGTCAGATAGCAAAAGCATCAAAAGAGGTTCCTGCACATGTATAGCACATGCTCCAGTGTCTCTTCTGGTTAATGCAACTACCCAGGAAGGGAAGTTGTCTTCACTCCACTCTACTCCACTCCACTCCACAGTGAATCAAGTGTGTATGAAATGAATTGCCATACCAAAGTCAGTTATGACTACTTCAACACATGGAAATGTCCTATATGTCCCAATATGGTGAAAATGCCAATTTTGGGTGCATAAAAATGGAGTCATTTGTGTGATGAAAACATGACACATGTGATATCACTTTCCTCCTTTGACTCCATGCAGTTTGTATACCTCTAATTTCAAATAGCAATCAGAGACTTTATGTTAAACAAATGCTGTATTTGACAGCAATCCAATCGTTAAATCTAACATGGAAATTTGTTCATATTACAGTATATACATTCAAATCATTGATGTATTTTGAGCTATAATTCTCTTTCCCTAGTTGTGAGTTATCAGATTTATGTATCTACTGGGCATCTAGAACACGCTGAAACCACTTCTTCCATTTATCTGTGCATATATGGAGAAAGAGGAGATTCTGGTTTGAGACTTCTTGCTAAATCAGACCAACCTATAAAATTTCAGAGAGGAATGGTAAGTATGCTTAAATAATACATTCATAATACATAAACTATTTATCTATAAGTTAATTATAGAGAAACTAAATGTGACTTTAATGCAGAACATTACATCAATTTTGAAGGAAATGGAATCAAACTTCAGACTTTAAGTCACCATTCAATTTACCTATATCTTGTTACATCTTATAATATATTCTGTTCTGTACAATATCCATATCCAAATCTATTTATGTCTAAATATCCTGTTTTCATAATGAAAAATTATGCTTGTTTCCCAACTACCACTATGAATAATAAAAAAGCAGGATACTAAAAATATATTAAAGAAAAGAAATGTTACAGCAATAAAAAAGGAAGGAAACATGCAAAAATCTTTGGGCAAGGTTTTCAATTTCAGATGCTTAAATGCAGGCATGTGGATTATGGAAATGTGTTGAATACGAGCTAGCCATACTTTTGACATTAGAATAAATTGTGTTGATTACTTGGTTATTGACTATGTTCTTCTTGTGGTGTTAAAGGCTATTGGAAAATATTACCGTACATGCAGAGACTCATCTGAATGTGACATAGTTAGCATCAGAATCACTAAAGTACTTCTAGGATATTATCCATAGTTCAAAGGGTTTGCACAGTAATGCTAATAAGTAAAAATTTTAGCATTTTGATTGCACCATTTGATGCCCTTTTTGATGCCCTTGGTCCTTCTTTTTCAGTCATTCCTAATACTTATAGTAAACTATTACATTCTTATCAGTGTTTGATTGTGGTTCTAGCAAGGGTTTTAAATAGATATTTAATAGTAAGTACAATATTTTGTCCAACTTGCAGTAACTATTGTATTGCTCATTATTAATCATCATTACTATTCTACCTTATGTGTATCACATTATATACATTACATTTCAAGAAGCCAGATGTGAAAGGGTATTGTCCATAGTTAGAAGTTAGAGTGCTTGAACTTCAGTTATTTTAATACAGTTACCTTGAACTTGCTTGACCAGAGATTTTGATGGTTTGATTATGATTGGGGAACAACAAATAGTTCAGAATAAGTCAACTAATTGAGGAGATATCTATAAATATAAAGTGGTAGGAAAGATGGCTTTCCTAAACCAGGGGTGTCAAACTCGATTTCAGTGAGGGCTGCATCAGGATTGTATTTGACTTTGAGGGGAGGGCATGGTGGGCCTGGCCAGCATGGTGTCACTCTTGTCGGGGACACCTGTGGTGGCCCGAGCACTCTGCCAGCAAAAACAGGCTTCCGGGCTCTGTTTTTGGCTACCAGGGCCTCCTGCAACCCTTTGCCAGTGAAAATGGAGCTTGGGAGCCCATTTTTGGTGGCAGATGCACCATTGGCCAGTCCTTCGCTGTTTCCAGGGTGGCCCTACAGGCCTGGTTTAAGTACTGTGTGGGCCAGATGCGGCCCACACCTGGGCCTTGAGTTTGACACTCCTGTCCTAAACACTGTTTCAACACTGAACTTATGATAATCATTGTTTATTATTGTCTGAATTAATGTCTCTTCTAGATTGACATGTTTGAAATACAAGCTGTGTCACTTGGAAATCTACAGAAAGTGCTGCTGTGCTGCAAGAGTGATAACCAGTTGCAAGACTGGTACTGTGAGAAAATAATCATCAGCGAATCTGAGAAAAACTCAGAAAATATTTTCATCTGTGAAAGGTTGTATTTGATTTTAAAAGAAAATTGCCAAACAATTTCTTGATTCCTAAACTGGCAATATCATGTCTTTATGTTGCCAGTTATATGATTGCCTTGATTTTTACCTCTATTCCTTGCAAAGAAATAGCACCAGCTAAACAACAACAACAAGAACAAAAACCTCTGTATCCAAACGTGATTCATTAGAATGATAAAA
Source organism: Cerberus rynchops (assembly GCA_032468195.1). Taxonomy (NCBI): domain Eukaryota; kingdom Metazoa; phylum Chordata; class Lepidosauria; order Squamata; family Homalopsidae; genus Cerberus; species Cerberus rynchops. The sequence continues at coordinate 75,084 of JANHFJ010000642.1, read as the reverse complement.
TCACTGCAGATGAGAAACATTTTGCTTTCCTGTTACAGATACTGTGGCTGGGCTCAACTCATACAAATAACAAACTAACTTTTACAGAGAGAATACCCAAGTTGTACTTTCCAAACTCAAAGGAAGCTCACTCTGTTTATTCCCTTCCTCCCTTAATTCTGCCTCCCCCTGTAATTCTGTTATTTTTTTGTCTCTCCTAGGTATCTAGTTGTAGGATTTCATAACTTTTTAAAACAGGGGTGTCAAACTCAAGTCCTGCAATCTGGCCCATGGAGTGCTTAGATCTGGCCTGCGGCACCACCCTGGAAACAGCAAAGGACTGGCTCATGGTGCTTCTGCCAGTGAAAACTGAGCCTGGAGGGCCACACACTACCCTCCCAGGCTCAATTTTTGGCTGCAATGGCTTCCTGTAGCCTTCTATCAGTGAGAATTGAGCCCACACATGACCTTCCCAAGCTCCATTTTCACTGGCAGAGGGCTGCAGGAGCCATTCGTAGCCAAAAATCTCCATTTTTGCTGGCAGAGGGCTGCAGGAGTCTGTCACAGTTGAAACAAAGACTTGACGAATGATGTCGAGCTGGCCATGCCTACCCCAGCCACACGCACACAACCATTGCCATCCCCTGGCTCCCAAGGTCAAATACAACCCTGATTCAGTCCTTAATAAAATCGAGTTTGACACCTCTGTTCTATAACCTAGAAAACAGGGGTGACTCTAATGCCCAAAAGGAAAGGATTCCCATGTCTAAAACAGTTGTCTGATAGTGGGAATATGAACAGATATAGAAGATAGAAGATAATCCCCTCTTCTGCTTCCTGTTACCATTTTATATTCTCATTCCAAGCCAAATTCCTACATCTATTACATCAGCAAGTGCTGATACTGTAATATCGACTTAGATTTAATTGAGCAACAATTCCTTTATTTTAGAATTATAATGGTATATACAGGAACATTCCATCTCCTATTGGTTCCCTGAGATTCTTTGTGTTATATAGGCCAGGTGGTTCACAGTTTAAGGGATTGTTTAAGGGAGCTCCCTACTGTATTTTCTAAATGTGTATCTGACTTAAATCATGTGTGTATACTTTTTAAAATACTAATAACAATAAGTATTTGACTTAAAGTCCAGAAATGAATAAACCTAAAGGGTTCTTAATAGTCCATCAGGATTTATCAAACTTAGAAAGGAGCCCTTTTTTAATAGAAGGCAATATTTCATAACCCAATGCCTTTTATATGACAGCAATGACTAAGCAAAGCAGATATAATGTTAGATGCAGCCGATCTTTCAACATGAGGTTACCATTCCCTAGTAAATGAGCATCCATTTCCATTTTTCATTTCCTGCATAAAGTGGAAGACCCAGTCTTTTTTCTAAAATGGAATGTGAAATCTTAGTCTTGTTTTCCACTTCCCAATCTATAGATGAGCAATCTTTTTCTCACTTCGAAAAAGCTTGACTTAAAAATAACTGCTTCATATTTTGAGCATCTATTTCTTTTCCTTTATTTTTAGATTCCTGATGCATTTTTGTTTTAATTATGTTGTGAAAAGAAGTACAATATTTAGTATCTAAATAGTTATGATAGTAGAGTGATACCTTTATTAAGATCAATCAAATTAACATTTGTTGACAAACTCATTGTGTTGATTTTTCAGTTCTCCAGAGCTATTTATCAGCTATTTATTTATTTGCCTTGCTAATCTAGTGTCTAATAAACACCTTTGCTGTCTTACATCTCTCCTTCTACTTCTCTGATGTTGCTTGAACTGGTCACTTCACCTGCTATATATAGACAAAATTATTTGCATTTCCTTTTGCAATGGGTCTTGACTGGTGCTGTTTCCTTCCCCTACTCTGTTCTTCATTTTGTGAAGATTGTGCCTATATGTTTTACATTATGAAAGTACACATGAAACATCTCTGCAAAGGAACCTGTATTAATCCCAGGTGTATGTAATTTAAACCAGACTTTAGCAATGGTGAGGAAAAGCCCTTACACCTCACATTATCATGATCTTCTGGGAGAAAAAAAATCTCTACTTGCCAATTTATGTGATTAAAAGATATAATCCCCCCCTTTTTTGCAAAATTTATTATAATTTTCATTACCTTTCTTTCTTGAAATTAATACATTAGCTTTGTACAATTGAATGATTACAACATGATATATCAAATATTTTCTGTAAATGTTTTATTATCATGTGTTAAAAGCTTTGCAGAACTTTGAAGAATTATCATCTTGTAAGTATTCCTACTGAATACTTTTCCTACTGAAAAAGTCATCCCAATTGGATTAATGTTAGACATGAAAAGATATAATAAACAATTTATATTTTCTTATCCTTTCCTTCTTTTTCAGATGGCTGCCATATATGTCTCAAGGAATAATCCGTTCAGAAATAGAGCTCATTGTCCAGGGTAAATTATATAAATATAATTTGAAGGAAGATTGAATTTCTAAATACAATCTTATTATGAGCTTAGCACTATTGAATTACTATTGAGCAAACATATTGGACTATTCTGTAAATCAATTGCATATAAATTGGTCAATCATGAAAATCAAATACAGACATAATGATTAGGATTTGCTGAATCTGTAACTCCCTATTCTCCATACTACCATAAGGCTTCCAAATATAGAGTTACAGAGAGGCCTTCAACAAGGAATTTATTTTCTGTATAATATTTGGATATTTGCAGCTCTGATTGGGTACAATAGACTTATATTACAGTGAGTTTGGGGCAGAGTACAGTGATTGTGCCATTCTGCCAGTTTCATATGAATATGATTCATTATTTTTGTCCTCATGATGTTTTCCTTTAACTTGTCACCAGTTTACCTCAGATTTAGTCTCAAAAATTAAGCTTCTCACATTTATAACAATATTTCTCCTCTTCTTGCAAAGCTATGCAATACAAATGATCTACAGTGCCTTTGTAGCAATTATGGTGATGCCAGAGTCAGGGACTGGGTTCTGCCCAAGTCCCATTGATTTCATAAGGTTGCTGTGGACATCCCAACCCCCTGGCTCCTGATTTCATGATCATTCTGCTTCTGGAACCAAGAGAGTTCAATTCTTTCAAACTCCTCCTGAACCAAATAACCATTTCTTCTCATTCTTCTTCACACTGTTGCTAAACTTGACAGTTGGTTGCCAAGGTTCAGAGGAGAAGAGAGGCAGAAGAACCAGGGCAATGAGCCACTATTTAGCCACTAGTTCTCCAATCCCATGGAGCTGATTCCCTTGTTTCTCTTACCAAAGGGATCTATGAGATTTGAGACTGGCAGCTGTATAAACACACACACACACACACACACCTTATCTTGCTTCTCTTGCCAATCTGTCAAGCCCCAGGCAACCCTGTGCTTGATCCACAGCAGATGGTGCTGCCTTGTAAAGCAGAATAGTACTTCATGCTTTAGCAGGAAACATCATCCCTATCCCCACATGGATATCAGTGGGGAGTGACATCTGTCTGATGCAGCAGCAGCTGCATGGAATAGCATGAGATTTCTATGCAATGAAACAGTTGGGTACATCCTTCTTCTTCCATGCATCATTTGGCTCAGGACCAGGTAGTCTACTCATCTGTCAAAACCAGCTTCTTCTTTTGAGAGAGCAATTGGTGTTTGTTTTTCTAACAGACAGGTGATGCCAGGGAAACCCACTAATCACTTTTGTTAAGTTGTCCTACTCCATGAAAAAAAATATTTTTATTTTCTTGGTTTGTCTTGGATGCAAATAAAATTAGTATTACTGAGTTGTTGTGTATTAACTGTGTGAGAATGGCAATGGGGCAGCTCCACATATGTTGGTATTCTTTTCATCCATGTCATGGATTGAAGGAAAAGACATTAATGCAGACATGAGGAGCAGTCCTGCAAATTATTCAAAGAACAATAGAAAGCTGGCTGCTTTTAGATTTTTCAAGTGCAAGCAAGCTGGTTTGTGAAATATATATATATATATTTTCTTCTGAAGGAGCAGAAGAGTTAATATCAATTTAGCACCTCTTCCCTTCTTCCACATTTTATTGTAACCTGACAACTCTATTATTAACTGCACTGCTGTTTTATTTTTGGCAGAAATGCAAATAAATCATCAGCTGAAAATGCAAGAGGAAGAAAATGGTAAACTGTTCCATTGCTTTTTCTTTTAATCAAGTTTAGCACTAAACTGAAATGTGTGGGGGTGTAGGTTCTATGAACATCTTTGCCTTCCTTTAACAGACACATTTTCTGGAGGGACCAACATTATGGAAAGCAATAAAGATACTCATATAATATCTCTTTCTCCACAATACATATTAAGAAAGAAATTCCTGCTTTTAATTTGAATTATTTTTCTTTTATTATCATATATCCAAACCTGTTAAATATTCAGAAAGGCAATCCGTACTGAAGAAACTTTTTCTTATAGTCATATTCTGGCAAATATGACTTTGATGTGGTTTCTCTTTGATTTACATTTTATCATTAGTTAAATGTAAAGAGAAAAAATGAGGTTTATAGCAAATTATGCACCCACCCACAAGTGGTGAACAAAATAAATTAACTATAGTTAAAAGAATCAGAGGATATGAAGATTTTGCATACAAGAGGGAGGCAAATTTATGAGCCTGTTAATTTGGATCCTTTAACTGTGACCATAAAATATTAGTCCTGCATGGTTCCTAAACAGAACAATACTTATTGTTTAACTATTGAAAGAACATTTTGACAATGTGTATTCCAGTCAAGTATCTGATGCAAATAGATTCTGACTGATATATTGCTAAATATCATACTTGATTATTAGCATTTTGTAAATGTATAGAAACATTTAGATTTTTTAATACATAGAAAAATATATTCACAATGGCATTCAGAATATAAACACTGATACACAGTTGAAAATAGTTTTAATCACTGTTCTTACTTTTGGAGTTCAGGTTGTAAATGAAAGAACGTATTTGAGAACATGGAGGGTTACTTAGAAATTTGGTCTCAGTCAATTTTAGCTAGAGTCAATACTTCTGTAGCATACAATGAAGGAATCCTGCTGAGGATGTGCTTTCTTCTATATGAGAAAATACACTTCTAATTTCTAGTATTAGTTTGCTTATTGTAGTCTGATATTATACTAGTGGTTTCATAAATGATAGAGGAAAATACCTCTCCTGCCCCTGTTAGAGCCATCAGTATAAGAAATGATTAGGATATACTATCAACCCTAGCATGTGTATATTTATTAATAAGACAAATCAAATAAAATCAAATAAAAATGGATATCCTTTTTCCCCCAAACATGTCCTCGATTTGATCACACAATTCTGTGCATGTTCTCTAAGAATAAAATACCTTTCCACTGTTTCATATAAATTATTTCCAGGTAAAGCTACATGGGAAAGCATTATGATGTTGTATTGAAAATCTTTGTGTCATCCAATTCTATATGCTCTTAAAACATTATCAAAGCATAACATTAGTTTACAATATTTTACCACCCAGCCACCCCATCTCTGAGCACCTAATTTTTCTTTTAAGCATTCAATTGTTCCCGTTTCCTAGGCTTAGTGATGCATTGTTTGCAATAAAGCTGGTACTGCACAGCTCTCCAGGCACCGAGCAGTTACTGAGATAAAACTGCTCTGTCAGTGGAACTCATTTTAATTTTGTTTACCTGCAGGAGAAGATTGGAAAATCACTATAGTCACTGGAGGTTTTGAAACAGCTGGCACAACAGCAACTGTGTCCCTTTATGTTTATGGAGATAACAAGGCTTCAGGTCCTTTTATACTGGGATCTGGAAAACACCAGCTGTTTAATCCCAACAGTACAGATACATTCCAGGTACAATATGACTTCATATAAACAATGAAGAGTAGCTGAGATATTCAAAACAGGTTTATTCTAAGGTGAATAAGTGACAGATATTTATAATGCTTCTATTGTAATGATTTCAATTCATATTTCATTGTCTCAGTGGTTCATTGAAATAACATGTAGTATTCCTGGAAGAACTGAGTGACTGCATATTTCTAGCACCAATCATACTAAAATTAGTTACTGAGAAGATGGTTGGAGTCTGGAAAGATACTAAGCTATTATTGTACATCAACTTTTCCTTTCTGATGCATATACTGCTGTTACTAACATGCTATAAGACAGTGACTGAGTTGTTGCACACAACTTGGCCTGCTTTGAACCATTGATTTCAGGGTTTAACATTTCAGCCTGCCATATAATTCTTTGGACTCTTTAGCATGACCACATTAAAGTCCTTGAATTGACAGTAAAATATACTAATATAAATTGCACTACTACAATAAACAAGTTTTAGTCTGCCTCAATGCTGAAACCAGTGGTTGGTGCCATAATGCAATACAATTTAAGGGCAATGATTGGGTGAAATCCAGGTTGATTCCCCTCTAGCCAGAATCACTTAGAAATGATCATAATGTGTGATAGGACTGGGTGATGGGGAAGGCTTGTCCATGATGATATGTTTCCATGCTAGAAACCTGTTACTTGGGCATTTTTTGAATAAGATCTTTGACAGCAGCTGAAACACTACTAAATCTGTTGGAAAAAGTAGTTCAGATCACAAGTAATATCCATGTTGGGGCTTATTATATTAATAAAAACTAAAAACTAATGCTGCTTCTCTTCCCAAAGTAATGAAACCAATAAGAAAGTATAGCCTTGTAAATCTCTTTTTTAGCAGCAGCTTCAACAAGTTTAGAACACACTGATTTGGGACAAAATGGATAAAAAATAGCTGGTAGAAGTTTAAATCAGGAAGAGCACCAGTCCCATCTCCGTCTTTTTGACTGGTCTAGCATTATTTGAACTCTTTATTAAATATGTACTAAAAAACAAATTCAGTGTTCTTCCAAAACAGCTACCATCCATCTATCTGTTATCCAAGTAATGCTTTAATGACTTAATGTTGCTTCCCAAATGTCTAGATAGTGTTAGGTACAGTGTTTCTCAACCTTGGTGACTTTATGATGTTTGGACTTCAACTCCCAGAATTCTATTTTCATCCTAATGCACAAAATATATTAATAGCTTTTAAGTGCTATTGTTTTGCTAACATACTCTGGATGTTCTTGATAAAGATGTGAAGTGGCTATGAATGAAAAATAATTCTGCACCCTACTTTCTGCATGTTGCAGACATGTTAGAAATAAATTTATATAAGGTACAAACATAAGAAATATTTGACAGTGACAGATGTGAAAGCATCCTTATTGCTTGCAATAGTGAAATAAAATAGAAGACAGAAAGGAAATCTCTTATTGCATTGTACTGGCAGTAATATTCTTAAGGTTAGTAAGTACTGACAGAATATCTTGAATAAGCAGTAGTTGTATAGATTTCAGCTGTCTGCATCTTCAAAACACATCACATAAGTTGGCACATCTCAGCACAGTTGGCAATCTATGCTTAAAGATAGTTTGATAACTGGAACACTAGGTGAATCGAAGATAAAGCTTTGTCAATTGGCACACAAATGACACCTGCCAAAGCCTTTGGTTGTTTTCCAATAATTTGGAAATTTAAATAAGCCAAAGATTCAGAACAGACTGTTCAGTACAGATAGATGCTTATATACATACAGATGTGGGTTTTGTGCATTTTTAAAAATATATGGGCACATAGTATGTACTAGTGGATAAAACATAATACAAACACCCCTACATACTTTCATGGAGCAGAAAGAACAGCCTTGGTGTAAGGAACACTGTGTCAGGGTTCCACACCACATCCTCAATTCCATTAGAATTCCAGAGAACGAAAGTCCAAAGAATAAAACTTTATTGA
>JANHFJ010000633.1:102706-113802 GCA_032468195.1 Cerberus rynchops | reverse complement strand
CATGTTGATGTTCGATAGACAGTGTAAGTAAACATAAACAAAAAAAGTAAATACAGATAAATGGGGACAGTAATTCAGGGGTGGTAGGCACACTGATGAACACATCCAGGTGGATGAGCTATATTCAAGAATTGGTCTGGCAAAGGTTTTGTGTGCCCTAGTTAGCAATACAATGTTACCAGAGAAGAAGCTTTGCAAGATTACGTTAACAACTCTTAATGCCTTTTTGGCAGTGCTGTTAACAGTGAACTCTGGGGCTTAGATTGTTTGAGATGAGTACTCCTAGGTCCTTGACAAAGTGAGGGTCATCTATGAGATCATTTCCACCCAAGTTGTATTTGGTGTTCTGATTTATTTATTTATTTTGTCAATGTGTAGGACAGGGCATTTATTAGTTGAAATTTGGAGTTGCCAAATGCGTGACCATTCTGACACATAGTCAAGGTCATTATGTAGGGCAGCAGCATTGTCAGTGGTATTAAATAATTTTCATCAGCGAAGAGGACACTACTGCTTTTAATATGATCGTATAGGTCATTAATGTAAAGCAGAAAGAGTGTGGGTCCTAAAATGCAGCCTTGGGGGACACCACTGTTAACTGGTGCTTGATTTGATTGGGCACTCCTTATTTTGACTGTTTGTTGCTTGTTGAACAGGAGCATGGCTATCCACTTGTGCAGGGATCCAGAGATGCCATAAGAACTTAGTTTCAACAGTAGTTTGTCGTGTACCACTGAATCAAAGCTTTACAGAAGTCTATGTAAATTGTATCTATTGCTTTACCCTGGTCAAGATGTATGGTCCAAATGTTTCTACAGTGTAGGAATTGCAGATTACAGGACATTTTTTTTCTAAAAACAAATTTCTTGTTAGATAACAGATTGTTCATCTCTAAGTGGAGGGTGATGGATTGGTTTTGATTCCATAACTTTACAGATGATGCAACACAGTGAGATTAGGCTGTAATTTTCTACTAGATTAGGGTCTCCTTTTTTAAAGATAGGTATGATCATGGCTAATGTACCATAGGTTGGGCAAAGAGCTGGTTCTGAAGGAAACCTCATAGATGGTGCATAGAGGTTCAGCTAGGGCAGTGGCAAGCTTTTTCAAAAAGTAGGCATATCAGTTCAATTCAATTCAATCCTTTATTATCAATGCACAACATGTGTGCAACAAAACTGAGTGAGCCTCCATCGGGACAATCACACAAAGGCACATGACCTATCAGGGCCAATAGATAGAGATAACTTTAGGTTATGTAGTGCTGTTTCAACATTATCTACTATAAAATCAATATGTAATGAATTGTTACAATTTGTTATGGTATAATTAGGAAATGGGGGCAGCAGCCATTGCTGTCAACAAAGACCGAACTGAAGAATGTATTGAAGAGGTTGGCCTTAGCAGCTTCATTGTTACAGTCTTCTCCATTAGGCCCTTTTAGGGGTGGGATAGTTTTTGAGTCTTTAAGTTTGGCATTTATGAAATTATAGAAGGCTCAGGAGGAGTTTGAGTTTAACAGCTCTTCCTCCTGTTTGCAATGATGATTGGTACATTCAGCCTTTATCTGGCAGCGTAAGGTTTTGCAGCAGTTTTTAAATGTTGGCTACATAGCCAGTTTTGTTTTCTCACCAAAGAGATTGGTGAATTGGATTGTAATTTCTTATCATTATGGGTAATTTGGTGTTGTTCTTCTTCTTCTTCTTCTTCTTCTTTTTTTTGGCTTTAGGGGTTATTTTAGGTACATATAGATTAATGACTCGATTGACTTCAGGCAAAAAGTGTTATAATGACCTTCTGCAGTTATACAACCTGTGAACAGAAGGTGCCAATCAAGAGATTCTAGGTTGGCAGCTATGAGATCATAAATGACTTTTTTAAAGTTATAATTTGGAGTCCCATCATTATGATCCTCTTTGCAAGGATACAAATTGAGACAAAAATCAATCATGCTGTGATCACTGTTGGAAAAAGATTCTTTTAGGCCATAAATTGAGTCTAAGCTATTGCAGAAGATAAGATCTAAGCAATTGTTGAGCCTAGTGTTGTTCGTTACCAACTGCTCCAGTCCCAGAGTCATAACAGCATTGTCTAGGATTGCATGTATAGGTTCAGTTGTACATTCATTTAAGGTCCAATTAATAAGAGACAAATTGAGGTCACCAAGAAAGATAAGAGGGTGCAGGCAGGAAGCTGCCCACGTTAGTAGTGCAGTTAGCTTGTTCATATGACCAAGGTCATAATCGGGGATCTATAACATAGCAAGAAATGAACTGTGGTATTTAGGGACAGTTCACAGACAATGGTCTCAAGAAGAGTACGTAAGTTCCTGTGTAACGTTTATCTTTTTCACACCTAGGGACTTTTTATAGAAGATAGCAACACTACACCCTGTATGATTATCACAGTCAGACTGGAAAATGTGATAGTCACTTATTGTAATAATGGAGTCTGAAAAGGATATGTTCAACCATGTCTCGCAGACAAAAAAAAAGTCAAATAGGGCTGCGCTTAGAAGCAGGAGGACATTTTGTTTGTGAGACTTCTTGCATTAAGTAGCTTGCACTTTAGGCTTATAGGACCACTCCTATAGGCCTACAGGACCACCTGGAGGAAGTTATAATTTTGGTTGTTGGGGGGGGGATGGTTGTTGGGATGCAGGCTACTGATCTTGCGTTTGATACAGTCAGTGTGGTAGTCAATGTACAAGTCAGTCTCTTCTTAATTCTGCTGTCTTTTGAACTCCAAGCAGAGCTCACAGGCACAGGCACATTGCACTATGACAGGTCAAGCTACAAATGAAATTTCCTATGGTTTGTGTAGCTCTTGGCAAGTGAGTTTATTGTGGAAATGAATTTGTGTTTGCTGGTTTTGCTCTTGCAAACGACTGCAGAAGCATGGGGCCACCAAGCTGTCACTGTTCTTTAACTTGGAGCCATCATTGGAAACATTGATGATTTCATTGGGAGTGATGGTTGATGCCTGGAAATTGTTGATGATGTTGTGAACCTTTATGATGTCGTTGGATTCATTGGTGTCATCCAGTCGCTTCAATGGCTGGTATTGAGGAACTATTCCAGTTTGCTGATTCCTCACTAGATGGCTGCAGATTGACTTGTATTCTGCCCTTTTGGATTCATTTCTCCATTTGTTTGGAGTCACAGGGCTTCCAGGATGATTCCCACATGGGCAGCTGGATTTGTGGTTGGTTTTTAGGGTCTTTTGTCCAAATCCTTTTGCTGCTACTTTGTAGATCCCTAGTGCCTAATTCCTAGGATCTAATCTATATATTTTTGTTTCTTTTGTTACTTCTACTCCTATCTCTGAATTTGATTACTGGTACTTTTGCAAGTTGCCTTCAGAAGTTGTGAGAGCTTCATCACTGGAGGCTTTCAAGAACAGCCTGGACTGTCATTACATATACAGATACAGAGGTAGTTGGCAACCCATGTAATACTACATTGCCCATTCTACCACCCAAAGTGCCAGACATTCATAAACCCAGTTATCTAAACCTTAGTGTTCTTTTTGATCAAGAAATTAAAATCTTTCTTCTGTAAAACTTAACTTGGACAACCATTACAAAGATTCGTGCAATAACTATGGCCTGCAGAAGCTGGTTGTTATCCTATTCTCATTATTAATTGTTTTAGAGCTTTTGCTGTTATTGTTGTATATTTTATATTTCATATTTGTGTTTTATTGCTATTTCTGTATTTCAAATTTTGTATTTTTTTGTTGATATGAAACTTTAAATAGATTTTGAAAAGTATACTCTCAAAAATTCTGAATATGCTGAGAAGGCTTTTCCTGTTTAATTTTATCTTATTACCTTATTTTATTGGAAGAACTCATCTGGTATCTAAACATTCTTGTATATTAGATGCAGCCATATGTAGAAATGTTGGGAAGATCTACTTCAGTCAAGGATGAGGCAATGTTTAAATTGCCATGCCCCACAGATTGTTTCTTATCATTCCAAAATGTCTCTTAACACCAGGATTACATTTCAATTTCTGAAATGTTATATTAAACAATAGCAAAAATCTGGAAGTTTCAGCATGCATTGATGTGTTTCAGTTGCTACTATAATGCCATTATAGCCTATACAATCCAAATTTAAATTCTGAAAAAATAATAAAAATTATATAAAATATAAAAAGAATTATAAATTATATAAAGAATATCAATTATAAAAGGAATTATAATATTCAACCCAAAATGGCAGTTTTAACACTGTAACAGTTTTCATCATTCATCCTGTCCATAAAAAAATTAAGACTTTAATCCAGTTATGATGACAAGACAATCTCAAAATTTGTTCTTAGAACTTCTAAAGGAATAGAATATCTAAAACATAGTTCAAAAGTTACAACAGCAGCTGGGACCAGAATTTCTGTCACTAAACAATGCAGTCATGAAGCATAATGTCATATGACCACATTGCTTAATGATGGACAGTCCTGATAATCCCATTGTTAATCAAATTCCACCAATCTTTAGGCAATGATTCAAGCCATTTCCAGTTTCCTCCCAACCCCTAGTAAAGTAAGGGACTGCCTCCACTTCAAGTCCCTCCCACCTGCCTAACTCCAGTGGTGGGATTCAGCCAATTCACACCGGTTCACCCAAACCGTTAGCTAATTGCTTGTGCAATTTGGAGAACTGGCTGAAAATAAAGTGCAAGAGAGCTTCCCCTTCAGTTAATAGTTCTTGGCAGATAGCCAAGAACCACTTAACAGGCTACTTAGTTGAGATAACAACGGACACACGCTTTTAATAAAGTCAATAAACAACAGAAACTGACAGGATTAGGGCAGGGAAATACCCAGGGAACACATCAATCACCCATCTAGGGATGGGATTAATCTCTTTCCTTCAGGAAGAAGGACAATGTTACAAATATTTTTATTATAAATAATATTAAGTAACACTATTAAGATAAGCTGATACTCCTTGGAGTTCCCCAAGACCTTTTATAGCTGCTGCAGTGTTGATTACATCTTGTTTCTTCCGGGGGGGGGGGGGGAAAGATACAGGAGAGGACAATGATGCAACTTGATCATACAGGCCCTCAATTTAATGCATGTGTGGTCCAGCCAGCTGTATTGCTTCTGCTGTGAAGTACCCAATTTAGAATATAGAGAACATATAATAATAGAGTTGGAAGGGTTAATGGCTTTTGGCAACACACCAGGATTTCAATTAGCCTGAGTGACTCCTCTTAGTTTCCCGCTCAGCTGGTGCTTTTGCTTTGGGGTTTTGATTTTTTTAAAAAGGGGAATGGCTGTTTTAAGTTTTCTGCATTGTTTTAGTGGTTCCTGGCACTGTCCTTTTGGGATGTACTTACTTCCATCACTATTTTTGAAAGCCTGTAGTGATGGAGCACCCACAACTTCTGAAGGCAAGCTATTCCATTGGTCTCACCCTTAGGAAATTTCTCCTTAATCCTAGGTTGCTTCTCTCTTTGGTTAGATTCCATCCATTGTTTCTTTTCATGCCTTTTAGTGCTTTGGAAAATGGATGGACCCCCTGGCAAAATTGATTAAATGAAAAAAAGGACATGGTTTGCTTTTAAAATCCTGTCAGCACTTCTCTAGATAAAAAGTGAAACATCATTAAAAAGATCACCAGTGTTATATAGCTAGGGCAATTTTTACACTGTCCATTTGGCAGACTAATTCAAAATTTCCAATGGAAAGAGCACATAAAAGAGGCATGGATGACTTTACTTATTTCTGTAGTTGACTAGGTTGTTCCAATTTTATGAAAAGTGGATGTCTCAGCTCTCTTCTCGCTAAGATCCTGTGCTTTTTGCACCCTGGTGCCTCCACCTTTCTGTCTTAATGTAGCTGCTTAGTTATTTCTGCTGCCATTGCCTATCAATCACATGGATGTTTCATCAGTCAGCTGATGTTTTCCCACATAACCCTGGCATGTGAGACAGGTAAGAATTTCATAGGCTGTGCCATCATTGAAGAATAAACCAAAAAGTAGAGAAAAATAAAGTGGACAAATATGAAATAAATACAGTAGTGTAAGGCATGTGACAAGGCAGTCTACACCCCTTCTCCTTTAGAAGGACATCATTCTCAGAAATGATTTATTTCATTTTTTAGATGTTTATCCTGTCTTTATTATTTTATAAGGAACTCAAGGTGGAGAACTTATCCAATATTCCTTGCTCCTCTTAGTTCCCTACAACCACAATCTAAAAAGTGGTTTGGGCTGGGAGACAGTGACTGGTCACTCACCTATTTTTTCAAGCCTAAAATGGAACTAGAACTCAGAGTTTCTTGGTTTCTAGGCCAACACCTTAACTACTTTGTTTAAAAAGGAGGGAGGAATGTCAAAATAACTTGACATAATAGTGAAAATGGTTGGAGGAAACAAACTTGTAAAGCTGCAAACATCACAGATAACATTTCAGAATAATCTCCCATAGAATGATGCAAAAGAGCTTGTAGTAAATCACAATTTGAGATAGATCTGTTAGTAGGAAAGGAGACTAGAATGAGAGTAAACCACTCAGAGAGTGCTTAAAGCACTGTGAAGTCTAAGTGCTAGTAGTATTTCAATTTTCCTCTCACTATCAGTATATGTAACCAAACTAGCAAGTTTCCAAAGGTAAATAGGCAGGTAGACATGCAGAAAAGGGTTTGTGTGTGTATCATTCATCAAATTAAGTGTGATGCCTTTCTCTCTATCCAGAGCATTAAGCCACTAAGCTACATTGGAATTATAAATAAAGTTTGGTGGAGAATTTTGAATAGATGACAGAACAATTTAGAGACCAAATTCTACCTCAAAGGAATTCAATACCACCCTAATTTACCCCATTATCTCTGGCTTTGGATGTAGGGTTGTCAAGTGGAGCATAACGAGAACAGGTTTTGAACTGCAGAAGTTTTTTTGTTTGATGCTGAGCTTTCTGCCCCTTTAACTAGAAGTACAAATTTATCTCAGGATATTTGTTGAGTGTCTGTTATGCAGCAGATACAATAAAAAGGGATGGGTAGATAATGTTGGTTACTCTATTAGAATAAGTTGGCAGTATGGATTACTGAGGCCTATACAGTGAGGGGTCAACCTGACCAACCTATTCCTTTTTTTCAAATCTCTGAAATACACACATTACAGGGCTTTGCTACCAGACATAATACATTTAAACCACTGATTTTTTTTTATGTCTGGCTTTCAGCCAAAAGCTATTACTTGCTTGTCACAAGCTAAGTGTTTTTTTTAAAATCTGCTCTGAGGCAATTCCCCAAAGTGTGAATAGCTAGGTGATAATGGCCAGCCTAGACTAGATAAAATATGTCAGTGAAACTGAATACATTGATTAGGCTCAGACCTCAAAGCTAAGAGAAAAATGAAGATTTAGGGCAACCTTCTCAACCTTCTCCAAGCAAAATATATTGGGGGGGGGGGGGGAATGGAGTGGATGTTGTTCATTGTAGAAAGTCAGTAGGGTGATACAATATGGGAACAAAGGAAAAAAGTCAGCTTTGAGGGATGGTAGGCAGTGACTATATTTGTGCTCAAGAACATTCAGAAATATCTTTTGGGCATCACATGTGAAGCATGACATATCCTTAATCTACTGTATACTACTAAAACTCTTAATTGTCATGACCTTTAATTGGATGAGTGGTACATTATGAGTCAACAATTTTTGAACCAGAGTAGTTCAAACTTACAAAACAGGGTCAATATCTGGGACCCATGACACCTGAGGGAATGAAATTTGGGAAATTTGCATTTGCATCCCCATGCACCCCTTCAATCCCACCCTCACCTGGCAGCAGTCACTTTCAACTTTCTGCTGGCTTCTCCACTGATTCTCTCTCTCTCCAAACTTCCCACATAGGAAGTAAATGGGGAAACTGGCAAGATTTGGAGGAAGGAAAGGAAGGAAGGAAGGTTTCTGAGGCTCCCTGCCAGCTTCACACAAGGAAATTCAACATTGCTATTCTGTTTCTCTTATAATAGTAAAAAAAATACCTCTGAAATGATGAACCACCAGGGCAGACATTGTTTAGTATATAATACAATAATAAATCATTTATTCAGCTGTGGGGAGATGAATTTGGTTCACGTTTGCAGCTAATTTGCAACAGTTTAATCTTTCACTGTTTTAAATAAGTCCAGCAAATTGCCTGCTGGACTAAAAATTTCAGACCTGCCCCATTATATGACTTTCCTATTAAGGATACATTGTCCACTTGCCCAAGTAGTTTTTATGTCCAGTACATTTTAAAAAGGTTTTTAAAGAAGAAAATTATTTGTGACATTGGGTGAAATTAGTTTATAAAGCAAAACTGATTGTAAGGCAAAATAATTAAAATATCCTGAATTCACTCTAAATTTAGCTGGGGAATTTGATGATTAGCGTGACTTCACTTAAGGCAAATGTTTGTTCTACTGTGGTTTTTTCTCAGATAAATTGTGATCTCCTATTCCAGGGAAAAATCCAGAATGAATACTTTTTAAAAAATTTAAGCAGTCATTTTGCCATCACAGTCTTTGGGGCAGAGGTGAAATTCAGCAGGTTCACTAGAAATGGTAGTAAATTTTCTAAGCAGTTCGGAGGACCAATTGTTAGAAGAAATATTTTGGTTTTTTTTCACTTTACAGGGTTAATCCTGTAAGGAAAGCAGGCAAAACATTCTGGTATTGTTTCTAGCCTAATCTTTATTGCTCTGCTTACAGAAACTGCCCACCCAGTCACATGACTCCCCAGCCACAGCCACCAAGCCATGTCCACAGAACTGGTAGTAAACATTTTTTGAATTCCACCATTGCTTTGGGGTCATTTCATATTTTACTGTTGTCATTAAAGAATAACAAACGAACAATATCCTTCAATGACTGGTGTTTTTTGGAAATTCAGGTGCCAACCAGGAACCTAAGAATTATCCAAATAGTTCTGATAAATATAACAAGCATCCAACAAGATTAAGAGTTTTTCCAGTGAGACCGGTCTTTTGGGGCAACCCAAATATGGGATGGAGCATACTGCTTCCACTTTCACCTTTCAGCCCCAGCCCAGGAGCCTTCGCAGGCAGTCACTTCTGCGACAAACTATTTTGTGTTAAATTTAAGTTTACTGACAAAGAAATAAAGGGAGACTAGTATAGCTATTTCAAGATGATTCTTCAGCTAGCCATATCCTTCTGGGATTTGAAGCCGGGCCACTTGCATATTAGGCAGATGTATTAACCTCTAAGCCATGGGCACTCCTCACTTTGTTGGCCATACCAGGGGAGAGATTAAGTGTTTTTCCAATGAGATCGGTCTAGCTGCTCAGGTTCAAATCCCAAAAGGATATGGCTAGCTGAAGAATGCTAATCAGCTTGAAATAAGATATACTAGTCTCCCTTTATTTCTTTGTTGTTAAATTTAAATTTATCCAACAAATTGTTTTTAAATAAATCCATAGTTGATATTATTCAAATATTTAATTCTTTTTAAAAAATATGTTTCATCTCTTTGTTATTTCACCTAATGTGCCAATAACTATAGGAATGGCTTTCCATTATCTGTTACAAAATAAAAGTTTTTTTCCATAATAAACCCTATTTGATTATTACTTGTCCATATTTTGTAATTATTATCAAATTATTTTTCTTTAATTCTGTTATCCCTGAATATAGTAACATCTATAAAAATACTCTTTTCAATTAGTGTTGCATCTGTTGTGTTGCTACAGTAAGTTTCTCATAAAATCTCATAAACTTTAACATCATTTTTAACAATCTTTTCAATTATGTAATTATACTTCATTGTGGAAACTTGGAAATTAAAATTTTGGCACAGATGCCAGTGCATCATAGTCACCAGTGTCATATATAATTTTGTTGCATCCACTGACTGATCACATAATGCAGTTTCATCTCTTTCTTTACAAAAAAAATGTGTTTCCTTCTCCTTTAAGCATGTTGAATCTTTGATTTAATTCCATATGTTTGTAATATTTATTTAAATGTTTAATGTTTATTTTAAACTTTTTTTAAAAAAAAGGTACTAGTTATGTAGTGGTTTCTAAATGGTTCTAGTAATTCAGTTTTACAGAGTTTTATTTTTGTTGTTGTTGTTGTTCTGCTACTTTCATTATTCCTAGGTTCCTGGCTGGCACCTGAGTTTTCTTTGGTTACTTTGATAAGCATTTTCTCTTTGTTTGCATGGAAATAAACATTTAAACCACAACTACTTGCCTCTTTTACATGCAGTAACACCCTCAAATTCTTCATGCTAAATTTAATTGATTTACACCACTTCATGGATGCAATGCATATGTATTATTATCACTTTTTGAGGTTTTCTGATTCAATTTGTCCATTTCAGGCCATGTCCAGGTTATTATACCAACAGTATATTTCATTATACATACTATCCTTAGATTATAGTTCAACTATTTAACTTTTAATTTAGAATTTTTGCACTTGTATCTGTTGATCTTTGTTTGGAATATTTTAATATTATTTTATCAACCACATCTTTTGTTACTTGTGTATTTTGGTAGTTACTTTGTTCAGGGAGAATGCAATATATATATATATATTGTATATAAAACTTGAAATTGCAGTTACTAATATACCAATTGGCGTAATTGCTATATTTACTTCCAACTATACCACTGCTTCTGTCTTTTATTATTAAAATGTTCTACTAGTTGTCATATATTAATGCTTCCACTTTTTAATATCTCACTAATGAAAATATTAGGGTCATCAGATATTAGAGCCAAAGTTACTGTATTTCTTCTCTTTCTTTTACTGAGAAGTTTTTAAACTTTTTCTGCTTACTTTAATCATTCCTGATGTAATAACTATGTCATTCATTTTCATTGAGCCAACATTCTTCTTAATCTCTTTTCTCCAAATTGCATTTTTATTATGGTCTTATGGGTTATTTTAGATGGCACTCCAAAATGTTAATGATTATAATAATACTTTATTTACGGTCACAGACCAAGATACAAGTACTACAGAAAGAGACATGAGAAAATTAATCATAATTGTTAAGGAGTATAGTCCTCTGTTAGGAGAACGAGTACACAACGGAGCGTTTTTTGAGAGTAAATTGGTATAACA